>MNPL01015932.1:1527-17522 GCA_002081605.1 Tropilaelaps mercedesae | reverse complement strand
TATATATATATATATATATATATATATATATATATATGAAAATAAGATAAGTAAAAATAAATGTTTCGTGTGTTCCCGGATCACTCTTAAGCTATAAAAATTTATTCAGCCGCAGATTGGCTCATAGTGATTGTGATTACAACTGATAGGCATCACCGTCGTTCGTTTTATAACTGTTTTACGAATGAGGATGATATGGTTCAACTATAAGGATGTTACGAGACATCTAAGTGAGTATATTATTGAGACTATTCGAGAGACAATAATATTCCATTTCGATCCGTGCAAGTTCACGGGAAATGCCAACTGTCATTTCAAAGGCGGAAAACGACTGTATTCGCGTCCGCCAATCAGGCATCCTTTCGAATTTTAAAATTTTTGCAAGCGAAACCGCAACTTGCGTAAAAATTTCCTTTTCAGCTTCTACATAAACAAACGCCTAAGGCTAACTCATTACCGAGAAGAGTTACTTCAAAGCTCGAGATTCGACCATAAAAACAGTCGACCCACTCGACCGGTTTTAATGGGTTGCTTCTCGTTTCAGCCTTAAATTTCCCACCAACAGATACTATAGTATCACATCTTCTAATGTTTATTAGATGCCAGGCAAATACAAGCGACAGTATTGCCTCTCTGGACTTCTCACGCACGTTTGTCACTTGATTCTTCATTTCACTGAACAGGTAAAGTGTACGTGGCTCTGACTTCCAGGTTACGCATATGGATGGTAAGAGCACAAAGAGCACCACCGTCGATACTGAAGTATAGATAAATTGAGGTAATATTGGCAAAAGCCCCACCAAAGTATTCTACCACTATCATTCTTGCATTTGGTATACGCACATGAGGTATTACGCTGACTCCACCGACTACTAGTTTCCATAAACTTCGCAACTTAAAAGTACCTCTGTCCGAAATGCTCTGTGCTCTCGTCGGATATCCAAAAAAGGGCATTTTTGTCAAGTTGGTTATCATGACATGCCAATACATAGGTACAAATGCGTACAGTACTAGTTCGACATATCAGACAGTGATGACATTCTCTATAAGATGATAATATGGTATTTCTTTCTTTGCGGTACACCTGTAGACTTCGGCCAAACGAAATTGCGAGACAGAATGAACAACGCCAAGCTCCGTTGCTAATAATACACAGTCCGTGCGAGCGGCGTCATAAAAGAGCCAGCTGCGAACGAGAAGCTGCATTCAATTGGTATCTCCCAAAGGGGGTATATCGTTACTTCGAGGGTGCCAATTTCGAGCATTTCTCGAAAGACGACACGAACGTTGCAATCGAATATATCATGCTGCTAGCAATCCCTAGGGACGACAAAACTCGCCAAATTGAGGAGTAGATCGGAAACGTGGCCAAAAATTAGCGTGGCAGGCGTTCCGAAACGTCGCGAAAGCTGGCCAAGAGGAAAAGGCTTCGTCAGAAGCAGAAAGACGCGTAGACGTTATCAAGTGTGCGCTGCAGCGACGATGCTACAAAATGCCGGTGGCCAGATTTGACGTTAGGCATGCATGGTGTAAGGATGTACCAAAGCAAACTGATCTCGTGAAAATATTTGGCAATCATGCATATTTCTGTACCTTAATGGAAATAAAAAAAATGGATTACACGTCGCGTTCTAAATCATCAGTATTAATAGCGGACTTTATTTTGTCGTTGGGTTGTGCGGGTTTACATTTATGGCAATGGCACAGAAGATGTGCACCCAAACCAGGGATAAATGCTTTGTAACGCCACAGTGCTGAGAGATAAGCGCACTGGTAACTAATTGCGTTGATTAATCAGTGAGAGCCACAGAATTCCATGCGTGAGATATAAAAGACATTTAAGAAGTCCTTGCTTACACTCGAGAATTTATAAAATCACTTGTGGTTTAAATTCGGCCGTTTTTGTTGGAAAGCTGACTTAGATTTTTTGAGTAAATAATTAATATTGGGCAGAATAATTTTTATTATTTATATATGTAGACCATTTTTGCATAATGTAATTTTTACTATTATATATATAAAACAAATTTGTAGAAAATATTTTACAGTGTTGATATCAAAATAACACACACTTGGGAGGTGTATGGAGAATTTCCGTGAAAGCTATGCACTTATGGAGATTTTACGCAAACATAAGAACATGCTTTTTGGCTGCGTTAGTACCTTTAACTACGTCGATATGGATGACGGCTGGTTTAAAATTTTACTCTGATTAAAATTTCTGACGGTAAAAATTTTACTCTATCGAGGCCAACTCTAATTTGAATGGAAGCGTAAATAAACAAAATTGTTCCATTTGGGTTAAGGAAAACCTGCACTTGACTAGCTAGACTGTCACATATGGTAAATGCGGAAACTGTGTACTAACTGCGTGACAATTTTTTCTCACGTCATTTCTGTTTCTCCATGTCTTCATTGTGATTGCGTGGGCTTGCAAAAAACAAGTATTTCAGGCAGTTGTCGTTCACGTCGAAACCAGCAAAAAAACACTCGAATAGCACCCAGATAGCGTTTATTTTTTTGCGCAAAAAAGAACAGGTACATGAGTTCTAATAAAAGCTTCCACATGCGTTACCTGCGGCATCGACGACGTCCACACTGATGTACACCATCTACAGAGATGATAGGCTTTGCACGGCACGTAAGGAAGCGTAGGGAGAAAATGTGCCTTGTTCGACTGGGCATCTGATGATAACTTCTCTCAGATAAATTGACTATTCTCTATTTCTGACTGATAAACCCCGCCGGGCTTTGGCTTAGAAAAATACGGAGGTCTGTAAGTGCAGCTGTTCGCGAAGAAGTTAGAGATAAAGAGGGGGCAGCACGAAGCTGAACTACATAACGGCTGAACTTGGCCCTTATCAGACGAAGAAGGAGGTTACTGTATTTCGGTCAATTTTGGTATGCTATCACTATTTTGATGCTCGAGGACTCAAACACGCGTACACCAAGATCTGAGTGAAAAAGTTGACTGATGTTGATTCTTTGAGGTACTGCTCGTGTTGCTTAAACCTCGAAGAATTGCACTACAGTGGCGGAACGAACAAAAACATGGGGTTTACTGAGGCGAAACTTGAGGTGACGTACAAGAAACCAAAAACTGTCTTTATTCCAGTGGACGTTTCTCAGTTTTAAAGATAGCGATTCGGCTCACTCTAGACGATTTAAGAGGGTTAATAATGGGCTTGTATACCCACGAGAGCTTTAAATCGATCATAGAAAATTATAGTTTAGTGCGCCATTTGGCCAAAAAAACATCAACGCTTTTTGTTATGGATATTTGTTAAAATTTTTTACAAAGCACATACGCACTCATCCTGATTAACTATTCATAATACTCCGTGAATTAAGGTTGAAATGCACGAAAGTGGCAAACGGAGAGGAGTTTGGTTGATGCGAGCACCCTTGCTTGGATCTATTCAGCCTGTACAATAAAGCAAATATTGAAAGCTTGAGGGGTACGTCGAAGTAGTGCAATGAATGTTTTTCTATACAATACGAGAAAGTGTATATGTATCACATGTGCATGGGGTGAATCTTGCCAGGCAGCTTACTGTGGTGGGCGTATTAGCATCCGGCGTTCAGCCGTTATGCTGGGACGACGATGAGAGATTGATATTTTACGAGCCCGTTGAGATTGCAAGCTAAGTATAGTTACTTGTAGAGGATCGTTGACGTAGGCTTCCTGTGCTTGCGAGGATCTGGAACTACCCGGAAGTCATCAAAACAGACAGTCTCCAGCTCTCGCCGTGCCAGTCTACGGCCGAAACAAGATACGCGCGGAATCAATAACCATTACAACCGTCGGTACGTATCTCATGGGAACGTACCATCCAAGGATGTTAAATTTTATGTGGGAGCTATCGTGTGATAATTACGCAAAACAGTCGAGTTTCCAACGACGTTTCCTGAAGCTATATTTGGAAGCTCAACGTTTGCAATTTTGCATACGTTCGATCATTCGAGACAAATCCTAGATTGATTAACATTACGAATTGCACTATAGATGCTATGAATTTTTCCATCCGTCCAGGCTATTTTCATGATGTTTCCTATTTGCTCGTTTTGGGCGAGATTTTGCATGCAAAAAGAGTCATATAACATATTGGCTCATACCGCAGTTTCCATCTATTTATTAAAAGGAACCTTCGCGCATGCTATTCCAGCGGACAACGCTTATTAGCTTCTAGGACGTGTGTCTCTGGCTTAAAGGTATTTTATGAGGGAAGCGCCAAACTTCGAGAAAAATTCACGAGAAAAGCGCATCGTCAAATATGGCATTAAAAAATGTCATTATGGGCCGCCGTTGCTACTAAGGTTATAGCGGGCTTCAGAGAACCAACATTTTTCATAATACAAATTTAAATATGCCAGAAAAAGGCGTATTTTATTTTATTTCTTAAAAACATTTGAATAACAGTTGTCTGACCTGTGCCTGTAGTCTGAGGCATGGATAGAAAACTTCTCGACTTACACGGATGCGGATTCCAGAACGGCTCCTGGATGGTTAGGCGGGGTCGTCGTGAAGGTCGCTTACCTCCATGTTGTGATTAACTCAAAGAGTTAGATGCACAGGGCGCTACTTTAGTCGATTTCCTTTGGTAGGAATTTCACTTTCTACGGCTAACGGCCTGTCTACTTAATCTCGGTCGAGCGCAGATTTTCAGTGCGAAAGCAGAACTAGGCTACCGTCTGACTATGGTAGAAGGAAGAAAGTGGCCATTCGCTTATTACACATTGAGGCAGACTGCCAGTTTATCGTTTGTAAAAATGCTACCCTACGGGTTAATAGAGAAAGTCGATTCCGTTCGCTACAACGAAACTCCATCTATATTTTTAGGGCTAACCATTAGCTAATATTTAGCGTCCGCGGTGCCGCTTTTTGCATTACTTGGTAAGGTGAACCCCATAAATATAAATATGAAACGGCGGGGATCGAACCCGTGAGCCTACATGTCCCTTCCGAACGCCTCAAGACGCACGCGAATGTACCAAGCCACTAACTCGACAACAAAACTCTATATTGCTAGTGTAGACACGCTATTCGTCGAACATCACAGTTTCGTGTAGTTCGGCAGCTTCACTCAATTAGACGGTCACGGTAGCCGGGTCACCCATTTGAGGGATACTTTTTAGTGCAAGTGCAACAAATACAGTACATGGGTGCGTTTACGGCTCCGTTGTCAAACGCTCTGAAATCTAGATGCGCACTATTAATGCGGGCCGGTTCGGCGATTTAAAGCGCGAGATTCCTTGAGTTCATTGCTTCTTATGGTGAGTCCAGCAGCATTAAAAGTTCTCAGTAACTTCAGTTTTTTCGAAGAACAAAAAACAAAGCAAGCGCAACTCGGCCAACCACACGAGCTTTTATCATATTTGTAGTAAAGATAATATCGAATCGTTCCGAGCACTAATAGGCAGTACCTTGAAACCCGCGAAACCCATTGGTACGCCTGGCTCCTTGCCTAGATGCTGGATGATCATTATGATGTGCGCTCGAAAACCGTACCGAAATGTTTCGGTGGATTGCTTGCTTCGCCGTTTACAAGCATGCGAGGCTTCAAGTCAATCTCACTTGTAGGATATGTTTGTGGGATATCGCCTGCTTTTGAGCCTAACAAAGGCGCTTCCATTCGTAGCTACAAGAAATTCATCGCTAAGGAGAAAAACGACATCGATACCATATAGAAATCTTTCGCTTGCAAACACATATACCTGGTTTATGTTTCCCGCACATGTTAGGCGTGTCGGCGTCGTCTACTTTATCGATACGAATTTTGCCGATACAGTAATTACATTTTATTCTCAACATATAGGTTTTCTTTTCGTAACTTGAGTTAGGCCGTTCGTATAACCGTTAGAAAGAAATTGCAAATTTTCGTTGCAAATGATGGCTATTCGGCATCTTTTATAGTAGTAGCCCGTTGAAGTATGGACTCGAGGAATGAACTGAATTCATCAGCACTAGGTACTCACCTTTACTAAAAAATTACTACTATATCGAACCGACTCGTCGTGGTGGGATTTGCTTTGCATGGATTTCATCAGAAGCTATGCTCCCTAGTCGTTTATCCACTTGTGTATGTGTGTGATGCGGTCATGTCTGCGGGAAATACTATGCGGCAAAATGTGCGTTTGTCACCTCGTTGGCTTCCCTGGTTAGTTTAGCCTAGTCCAGCCAAGGAACTAAATAGCACTCAGCATGAGATGCTCTTGGTCGTGCTCGACCATGGTGAAGCCCATTAGAAGCTCGTTTTCACGAGCTTCACCGTTATTTATTTATCTATTTATTGTATTATGTGATGTGTGTTTCATAAATGATGATGAACAAATTATACTAATTAAATTAAATAGCACATGCTGTTACCTTTTAAACGCCATCAAAACTAGAAAAAAACGTATAGCCCCCTTACTATAGTTTTTCCTAAGTTTAACTGTCTAGACCATCTACACGCACCACCCGTCAATCTTCTCTTGGTTAAATACAAAGCTGTCACAGCTCGAAATCAGTTGATCATGCACGGGGATTTTTGACAGTTTTTTAGCTTTATATTGCGTCAGCTCGCAATATTACCTGGTGCCGAGACCTCCGTAATAAGGAAGGCGGAGACCCCAGGAGGAGGCCCTTCCATTGCACTTCGGAACGGCTGAGACCTACCACTCTCCCAAATTGGGAAAGATGGGGGATGGCTTTCAACCAAGGTCGAGGAGAAGTCTCTATTGGCTCATCGGCTCCGCGGAGTTAGCAGCACTTCGGTGTTGTCTGCGGGGCTTTCTGCTGCCTGGGATTCAGGCGTAATATGGCGCCTGCCATTGACTAACTTTACATTGCGTCAGCTCGCCACTGTCTTGAAACTGATTATATTTCTGATTGTTGACTGCCATATACCATTATCTTTGTTGAGCCGGCATGGGTTCCTTGCAACACCATATGTGCTTGGACTACCATGATACCGGCGGCTGTCTCTACGGTATCTGCACGGCTGAAGGTATTGCGTGTTTACAGGGTTCTGCGCTGTAATGTGCTATGATGTAGGAGATCTGTTCTGCTTGAATCGTTTCCCTTCTTGTTAGTGGGTGTGCTGCCCTTCCTTGATGGCATTAAAAGCCATGCCCCGTTGCAGCGTTTGACAGGCTAACCAGCACTGCATGTGAATAGATGATTCGCCCATCTACTCTGGAAAAATTGTTGTTGTCGGCCCGTGATGGGCGTCGAATGCAGCTTCTCGAGCAAAACGACTGGGACAAGAAAGCCAGGCTTAATTTACGCTGTGTGCAAACGGACACACACATCTCTATAGCGCACACACATCAGCTATTTCCAAAACATTTATAGGGAGTAAACATGCAATGAAACGTTCGGTTTTGTGTTCCCATAATGGATGATAGCTATACGCCATATGACGTGAATGAATGCGTATTGTAGGGTTCATAAAAAACGTCATTGCTGCATAACTGTGGCCTTGGAACACAAATCTCACAATTAGACTTGTTTGTGTCGTAGTGTGGAGAATAATTCTTGTAATGGACTAGTCATTTGGAAACAATATCGTCTGCGGGTTCCTGAGAGAAGTCGTCAAAATCGAAAATTGGATGTGCTGCAAGTAGTGAACCCAACGTCTACCAAACGCCAAGTGGAAAAAAGACGCGTGGAAATACTGATAGCCATCTCGGATCTATTTAAATGCGGCTTTGTTGTCTGGTCTCCATTTAAGCATCGGTATACAATATCGAGTCATTGATCCGAATTATTTCCTAAAAATCAAAAAGCCATTACTTTATTTTTCGGATGAAGAATCCTTATTGGTGCTTCGGCGTCGTTTCTTTCACCAGAGCATGTACCAAAGACACGCCACTTGTGTGTCCTTGGTATAGGATAACTGTATCGGTGCGTAATTATGGCGTGTTTTATATCGCGGCGAAGCGGACATCTAAAATTGCTTATAAACAGGTATATACAACACGAAGAGCCATGCGCCTAACAACGTTTCCAGACGTCATATATCAACTGTTACCTCTGTAGGCTCTTTTCAGCTGATGACTATATTTTTTGAAGGTTGAAAGAGACATTGGTAACGTCCTCCCGTCATACCAGTTTTTGCGAAATCCAGGCTATCCAATAGGGGATTTCAAAGAAGAATGCAACCGAGAATCACACCGGTCTTGTGTTTTTCAACTCTGTCGCCATCGCCTCTTGTATACTTGAGGCTGGGTCACTATTTTTGCTGTCTAGAGAAATCTCGATGTTAATGATTTTGCCGTAGTATTTTTATGAGCTTGGAAGAATAGAACTAGTTTAAGTGCGCGACTGATTTGTCTATTGTTTATTTGTTTAATTGTGAGACTCTTAATGAGTTGTGTTACTTCTCCTAATAATATTGAACGTATTTTGAAGAAACTGGCGAATATTATTAATGCTATGTTAGCATTGGCTTTGTCCTTCAGGAATTTGAATGAGACTTGCTGGATCTTTTCATATTCCGGGCTTTAAAGGTCGCAGATGTATTTTTTCAAGGGTCATGCTTGAAATTTTTGCAAACACATGAAAACAGTTCGCCTCGTTGCAGTCGGTAAGTGTGGCGACATCTTAGCCTATGACTAATTCGTAACAAGTGAGCAACCCTCAGTAGTGATACCAGTCTGTAGATCATAAACAAAATTAGGTAGCCTTTTTACTAGGCTACTTATAGCGAATTTTTTACTTGATTGTCTAGTTTGTGGTCTAGCCCTGAATTGCAGTGCCAGAGCCTTTCAGGAGACGTTAATTCTACATTTGCAATAACTCGGCGTCGCGGTTAAACTGTTCAGTCAAGGTATCGTTCATTCTTTGACAACATTGTTTATGTGGTGCAAAAATTCGTTCGGCGTTTATTTTATACGCGGCTGTTGACAGATTGTTAGCTTTTGCAGTGCAACCGGCGCCTGGTTGTTAACGTTATGATAAGGTTCTGTGCATGAGTAGCCAAACTGGATAAGAATTCTTTGTTCTAAGCTGCATTAATTAGACGAGCATGCTAAATCGAAAAGTTAAAACCTTTGAGGTCCTTTTAGAAATATTTCATTCTTTTGAGTAATTATCATTATGTGCTATTTTTATTTTTTTATACCTCAATTGCTGCATGGACATTGTAAGTTCTTTTGGTATCATTCCTGATTTATTTATTAATTATAATTAAAACGCTGTCTGGTAGCTAAACTGAAGTGGGAAGTCGTTGAAGAATAGCAGTTTGCGCCATTTCGCCTGAAATGCACTTAATTCGGGGCCAAATTATTTGAAAATAATTTTTCATGGAAGATCCGACCGGTGACCGTATACTGTTTATTTCGCTTACTTTGGTATGCTAAAGCAAAAACTAGCAGTTAACGAATATAATCTAAAACTTTTGCGAGTCCGACCATCAATTAACATTTAGCATCCAGCTACCGTGAGGGATATTGTTTAAATTATAATAATTAGTTCCTCATTTCTATTTTGGTAGGTGATCGTTCTCTACTGGCGCTGACAATCTGCGTGTGTTCTTCAGAAGACGGTCCACGTGAAGCTAATCTGTATTTGAGATGCTACTATTTATAGTGATGGAAAAAGTTTGACGGAACCTCATATTTCTGTCCCTTAAGTGTTCCCTGTTGCCCTGTTCATTAAATACTGAGATCATTAAGTTGCCTGACAATTGCTAGCGCCATCACAGTCTGCGGACCCCTTTGAAATAGGTCGAACCTGTTTTTGGTGTATATACCACAATAGGAATACTATAATACTTATTAAGATAAAAAAAATGGCTAACCGATAGTGTTTTTGCCAGAAGAATCTATATCATAGGAGTATGTCCAGTAGAATAACCCGTTGCGCTGGTTGATGTCAGAGGCTTCCGGGGATGACTTCCTTCGCAAACAGAGAATGTACGAACTTTCGACACTATGCTACTTGGACAGTAGCTTGGCAATAGTTAATCAACATGCACGCCAATGTTTCAGTGCTTCGTTGTATTTCGCAGTGTTTAGATCCTTTGCCTTGCTTGCTGTACACGCATGCATAACATGACGGGCAGAAAGTATATCCGTGCAGTACATGTTCAATACCTAAAGAAAACTAATATTGTAGGTGATAATGCAATCAGCTAGTGATTAGTGCCTCTTGCAATTGTCCAGTACATCACACCTTTCTCGACTGAATGTCTATTTCGACAAGGTAATTCATTTTTTCTAGTACTAATGCAGATTGTACGAATTATCCTGCAATTGAGTTACAGATTCCGGAACAGTCTTGACAACCTGATACAGTTCAAACTTGATAGAAAAATTCGTCTTCGACAATTTATGGGATAACTTGTCACAATTATTGACGCAGTCATGGGCAAATATCAGGAACACTAGGAGCTATTCTTAGCATTGAGCTCATTCGAGCTCGGGTGGCTTGGTGCATTCGTATGTGCCTTGCGACTGGAGGAGACACGTAGGTGCACGGGTTCGATCCTCGCCGGTGGGCATTTACATTTATGTGGGGTCCGTCTTACGAAGTAATACAAAAAATGCTACCGTGGACGTTAAATGTTGGCTGATTGTCAGCTTTAAAAAATAAAGCATTGAGCTCATGCTGTCAATCCGCGAGGTGGTGTCGAGGATAATCTATAGCAAACGAAAAACTAGACGGAAAATATTTATCCTATATATATCCTGATAACTGCCACGTTGTAGAGAAAAGCATTATGATTGGGCAGTTGATAAATGAAAAATAATTCCGAAGCTGTGAAATAAAATGGAGGCGCATATCGATAATGATGAAATGACAGAATATGTCAAAGCGTCTTTATAGTAGTTTAAGCGCGAAATACTGCTTTGTTACTTTTCTATTTGCTCCCGATTTAGAACGCTACGATAAGGCAAAGACCTGTTCGGCCTTGAAAAATAGCGCGCAGACAGTGTCCAAAAGGCCAGACCGGTCTGCCATAATGCTCTGAGAAACCTTAAGCCTCAATTCAATTTACTAATGCAGAATAAGAGACTAATTTACGTCACTCAGTCCGATGATGTAGCTCTGATGTTGTCATTAAAACGAGACCTTTAGAGCTACTCTCAGCCCGCACGCAACCAGATCCGCGAACGAAAGGGCAATGGTTTAGGTAACAAATATATAACATATACAACGTCTACTGAGAGACTACAGAACACTACTTCGTTTGAGTCCATGAAGGTAAGAAATTAGCTTCAGCATGAACACGGAAAACTGTCGTTAGCGTTGTGCGGTACTATTTTTCGGTTGTGATTTTGGTAGACTAGGATAGATCGGCTAGGATTTTTATTGAATAGGATTGTCATTTCAAGACTAATAAATGCTACTCTATAAGATCATGGGTCACACTGCTTGTACAATCAACGAGAAATGCTTTCTATTCGTATAAATTATTAATGGAATCATTCCGATTGGCTATCGAAGGTGCTACACTGACGATGTTACAGACGGAGACGTGACTAGAGGAAAACACACACGAAGGTTAAGTGCACGGATGGATTAAAAGGCGGGAGCCATATCCGATTTTCAGCTAGTATTTAGCCCTTCATAGACTTGCCTCATGTTTGTAATTTTTTTACAAGCTCTTGCACAACTACAAGCATCGGTCAATTTTCCAACCATCCAGCTCCCAACAATGGCCAACCAAGGAAGCTTTCATTTTCAGATATGTTCCACAGCTGGGTTTCAGGGTCATCACGAACCGCCGCACAGTTTTCACTAAAACCGTAAGTAACCGCTAAACTATTTATGTAAACTTTTCCACCTATGGCTTTCCTAAATCAGTGTACTGTCTTGATCTTTTGCAAATCTTAGAAACAGCGCCTTCTAAGTATGATAGTAACATTGACCTTTGAATTCAACCCTAGCATAAACGAACCCGATGACTTCCGTGTGCTCTAGCTTGCGTACTTTGACGTAGTTTGCAAGGCGTTTCTACACGTTCAGAACGAAAAGTCTTACGGTCGCCCTGCTAGGTAGATTTGACTACTGAGTTTCCAATATGACGGAATCCCATGATATATATAAGTTTAACAGGTTTAAACACGTCCCAGGTGCGGCACCGGGCTACCTCCATCCTACTCATTGATTGAAAAATAACCTTTAGCTCAGCTCTTTCGCAAAGCGGCTTCTGAGGCACACAAATGATAGCTCACAGATGGGTACAGAGAAATTCTACATGTAAATTCGCTTTTTAAATAACGGAGGATTTCCTTTTGATTTCCTAGATGTAATACGCGTCGGCAATATGATGAAAAACTGCGAATACGTTTTATATGTCTTGCTGGGTAGTAACGCAGCACGCAACACCTGTTTAACTACGCTGACATTCCTCTTACCTAGAAGAGCGATTGGAATATGTATATATTAGTTTCTGACAATTGTCAATACGATCCCGTCGGTGCCCGTTTTTCGCTGATGTTCGTTCGTACGGCTGCTACGGCCTTAGGCTTCGACTTGGGACGCGCTTCACATAGGCCGAACGCAAGCAATGTGAGTCGACGCATGGTAGACGTCCCTTCTTGGGGTACTGTTAGGGTATTCGCGATTCGACAGACAGGTATGTAAACGTGTGTGTGCCAGAGAAATTATACTCGGGCAAGCCGAAGTAAATGTGGAAGTAAATTCCGTATACTTGCATCATGGGGTGTGAAGCGCTAGTAAATTCACAGAAAGCTTCTTGGTTTTTTGGCCTGGATTTCTTGCTCCGCTAATAAGCAGATTACAGCTGTGCATAGGTTAGCAACGGTAGGTGAAACCATCTGACTTAAGGCGATCCACGTCCCATTTCTTTCGGCGTGACTGGAGGACAGTGTAGTCGGGCTAGTTTGATAGATGTGGCTGGAGGAAAACTGCACATAATATAGTTCTATTACATGGCATTTGTTTCAGGCTATCTAATAGATCTATCATTTCTACCAGTATGGTGGAGCACGTTATCGAGGGTTTACTGCAGCTTTCTTGCGGCGTAAGAGATTAGAAGTTATGAAGCCTCAAGTCACTCATATCGTTTGGTGTTACCTTTCCCGCAAGGAATACGTGTGTAGACGAATTCTTTATTCAATATAGCGTGATTTGAGGGCAGTAACCACTGGCCACCTGTAGGGCCTGGTGAAACGGTTATATTTCTCGCCACAATTGAGGGCTGCGAAGAGATAGGATATTGCGCTTTGACTTATGCTTTTTATCTTCTCTCATCAGTAACATAGTGTTCATTATTTATAAGGCCTACTAAAAAATTACTCTGACAGAGATAATCACCAGACTCGCTTATACTTACTAGCTTTCTTTATTCGCTAGTCTTTTCCCACTAACGTTGAACCTTCAACCGATTTCTAACGGGATGTATCTAGACGAACATTGAAGTAACGCATTTGTTGCCTGTGTGGAATGAATAAACCGCCCAGGTAATACATAACTCACGAATTTTTTATTAATTGACTACTTGACGGTATTTCGTGGTACTGTTCTTTCAGAAATCGTTTAGCCTGCAGCATATATACCGTACATATGTTCAGTCCACGCGTCTTACAGATACCTGGTTAGGCGAGTGTCCTTATCTAACTAGGCTCGTCTTATGTAATATTGGTTAGTAATCCTGCCATATCATTACGTCTAATGCTTCACTCAGTGTTACTCTCTGTCAAATGGCGTCTTCAAATAATGATCTGCGCCTGCTCCATCCGCTTATACGTCCTTCTAGAGGCACAATTAAGACACTGTATCTATCCCTTCTGACTCCTCTCTCCTTTATTTTTTCGCTCTATTAGATTCTATTCTACAGCGGCCAAATTTAATTCGTTAGCATTACTAGATTTGCCTTGCCGAGAACTTGTTAGACTTAGACTCATCCCACCGTTTGGGATCCGTTTAACGTTCTCGCAGGAACGACAAGTTTCTAAGCTGATCCTCTTTTTCGTCTTATACTTCGACCTGGTTATCAGCGTGCCTGCATTCGTTTGGTCCTTTTTGCCAAATATTCATATCCCTTGCCGTTGACGAATATTGCGCGGAATTACCTAGAGCAACGGATTTAAGGGTAACGTGTACAGGTGTGACATAAAATCCGTGAGAGCAACAGTAAAGCTATTCTGTCGGCACTCCTCCGAAAATGAAACGCGTTTATAGGAATATATTGCGCTTATATTACCAAGAATAATATAAGGCACCATGTCATTTATTTTCATGAAGATTGTGAGTTGATGCCTAACGCCTTCATTAAATTTGATGTATATCGGTTGTAAAGTATTGTACGTCTTACCGTCAGGTAATGTATAAGAAACTAATAATGAAATCGAATATTCATAAGGAAGTAGGCTAATAAACATTTTTTCTGATCATAAGTCCCGTTCTCTTCAACCTTCGGCTAACGGCCTGTCACTTCTCGTATCCTTTGCTCTTCGAAAAGGATAATTGAGGCGATTGTTTTGTTCCTGTTCTAATATTATGTATGCCCAGCAAGATGAGCCGCATGAACGCGATAAGACGTATTGCGTCCATATTTTGATCTTCGTTGATCTTAAGCTTCCAGAAGAAAATCGTTTCGTCTGTGTTTTTTCGTCACCCCAACGAGTGGCAAGGCGTTTAGACAAAGTCCATCAATGATTTTTACGAAATGCCTGTTTCCCAAGCTGAATAAAAAAAATAGTATACTGAGAGATGAGTTTGTTGATAAAAAAGTTTTTACAGTGCAGTCGAGCTCATCTCTGGTAATTTGCTGCAGTGCACGCGTCGTGAATCCCGTGCGGTGCGCCACGTAGTGAGGTACGCAGCTTGACTCAAATTAAATTCAACTATACTGACGACACGTGTGCCCAGGAATGTTTTCCTTTGTCTAACGAAACTCAGATAGGCGGGGCGAGTTGTCAAAACTTTTACCACGCCTACGCGTAGAACAAAGCGGCTGTAGTCGGTCGGACGGAATGTCATTTGCGCGTATTTTTCCACGATCTCGGACAAAGGTTTTCTGAACCGTTTTTCGCGGTACATGTACATATCGTGCTGATATGTCGAATTGCTTTGGAGCCCGAATTTAAGCATTCTCTCCTGCATGTATAGCTTCACTTAAGCGTCATGCAACTCGGCTGAGGCATTGAGCTATTTTCCAATATTAAGATAAAACTGATAGATCTATTCTCTTGTCTCTACAAATGTACGCAACTACGAGACACGCAGTGACTATTGAAGTTGATATGCGTGTCAACGTCAAATAGGCGATGCCGGTACGGGCAGCGTCGAACCTTGATCGAGACACACCAGACGCAGTTCATTTCTGGCAATCGAACACCCAGTTTTTAAATGGCCATAGCATTGACTGTTTATTACAGCCAGCCCTTCACTTTTTTAGGGCCGAGCAGCAGTAAGATGATATGCTACCACTAAGAAAATTTGGTCGAAGACCACAGCATTCACTCACCGCTTATAGTAAGCATATTATACAACGTTCCACACAAGCATCAACGACAACGCATGCCTTTATTAGAGCTGTAAGGTGTAATAATGTAACTTACAATTTCAGTCTCCCCATTTCTCCTATTTCATTTATAGGTCAAACGAATCGGCCCTAAGCCAAGTTTTGAAGAACCTAAGGTTTGCATAATGTTTATAATTGCATCATAATTTAATAATTACATAATGTTTCTTGAAGCGAAGTAATGCTGGAAGGGACTGTATGGTTACCACATTTAATAAAAGGATGCTTTTTCCTTTAACGTTTATTCATTGTCACTAAAAAAGGCCGGAGCAGTGATTCCTTCTGTTTTTCGGCGTTGCATTGTCGTTATAAGGCTGAATCTATGGGGTCCGATGTACACAAGTTAAGAAAAAGTTAGCAGGCTCTTATCCGGTTTCTTCTAATGAACGATATGCAGCTTAAACATTGAACTTATAGTTACTGCAAGAGACAAGTCCTCAGTGGTCATGTTCATTATAGGGAATGGATATTTCATAAGAGAAACGTTTTTGTGGAACATTAACAATACTGAAA
>MNPL01015917.1:27537-43838 GCA_002081605.1 Tropilaelaps mercedesae | reverse complement strand
GTCCAAGGACAATCAATGGTCCTCTTCTCAGCACTATATATATATATATATATATATATATATATATATATATAGACCCGTTAAGCTTTGAATAGCATTTACCCCCTGTTCGAAAAATGGAAATCCTGGAATTCGATAGGTTCGAGAAGCGCGAGCCGCCGCACATTTCCTGGACGACCTTCGCTGGACAATTGTAAAGCATTGCCTAAGAACGCCACGTCAGAACAGTGACGTTCTACGTGAGTAAATGGATGAGCGTCTTGCATTTCCGATCAAGCGTCGGAACTTCGAGCAATCGACTGTCACTTGCAGGTCCGGACACTTCTCCCGAGAATCTGCCTGCCTTCGTTTCGTTTCGACTCACGTAGCGGCGACAACTTGTTGACGTTGTCGAACACACGAGCACAACGCAACAACACGAGTTCGCCGACAAGCGTCCGAGAGTTTCGGAAGGTCAGATGAAGCTCAGGAAGTCAATCTCTCATCCAGACGCTGCTCGTTCACGTCCTTTCCGACGGACCTGCGCGGGTCCTGTTTCGCATCCGTCCCCAACTGGACTAGACCGAACGGGCGACACTGACCTGATCTGGATCTGCGGGGCTGTTCTGCTCCGAATTTCCTACGTTCGCTGATGTCACCTGTCAGCCGGTCTCAGGGTGACCTGCCGGCGACCTAGGGCAGCCTTCACTGGCCTCGAGGGCTGACCGCTTTGGGTCTATCCTCCATCTAAATGGCAGGGTAAAGCTATCGAGGAGGGAAACCTGTGAACGTCTCTGACATAGGAAACTACGCAGTCCCTATTGGACTACATTGCGGTAGGTCACTCCGTGTCGGAGCTATTCGCTAGCCGCTGTTGGCTGGGCCCTTCTTGGCTGGGTGGCCTCCTTTCCTCTCTTCATCTTTTCCCTGTCCGAGGTCCCCCGAACTGTCGATGTCGAGAAATATGAACCTCCAGCTGTCTCGCTTCGAGCTCGGGTCGATTCAGTTCTAGACAGATGAAGAGCGCCTAGAGAACATGAAGACCAATACGGCGGTCCGTGCGGTTGTGGTGACATGGGGTCAGTCGTCATCGTTTCGGGCAGGCAGACGACGCTCTGCCTGATGGCGTCGGTCTAACGGCAAAAGCCGCCGAACCGTACGTCATCGCGCGTGTCGCACATCATCGCAAGGGGCGGACTCTTCCCTCTGTTATCTTCTTCCAAACGCTCTGTGTCACTCGCTCCCCCGGAACGCGCGCCTCCCGCCGCCGCCGCCCTCCCCTGATCCTTCCCCGCGCGCGCTACCTCGTCTCCTGATCGACGCCTGACGACCGTTGCTGACGCGTCACCTGCACGTATGTAATGCAACAACAACGAGGACGCGTCCGTCCTTCGCACGACGGAACGTTATTGCAGGAACCCGCTTTGGGGAGTTTGGCCACTCCAAGACCATTCGGCCGCCATCTTCGTTTACGGCGCCTCCATGTCGACAGGCCACAAGTGACAACGTGGCCTGCAATGGCCTATTTTCACGGCCCCCATATTTCTCCCGAGCAGATGCCGATGCCATTGCATTCTATTAGGCTATTTCGGCTGGTTGTTCACAAGACGGAGTCAAGCGGACGACGCCGGCCAATAAAACTCTGCCTTGTTGACGCTCGCCACCACCACAATCACCACAATCACCATCATCATCATCATCATCATCATGATAATGGCCGCCGACTGTGTCCGTGAGATAGACTGCGGCTTAGCGAGGGACCGCTTCGCCGTGGCTGTTTCATCTCGGCGTTTCTATCGCGTTTCTCTTCTAGTCGTCGCTCGACGATGTCTTAATTTGTGCTATTACGATCAAGATCGTCCTACGGCGCGTCCACCCGCGGCGAACCATAGCCAAGGTCCGCGTGACGGGGAAAAGTCGATTCTCGATAAACAACAACCACGAATCGCGTCTGCGGCTGTCTCGAAACGGACTCAGGCCATGACTAGGTTCAGCTGTCCAAGACCTGTTCACCTGTGCGCGCAAAACGGACGGTCGCGCGCACGCACCTAGGACAGCTGCAACCTAGGACAACCTCGATCCGTCATGGCGTTCGCTGTCGACGTCCAGCAAAAACAATGACGCCAGACCCTCGTCACGTGGACTCTACGCAAACCGGAACGACGACTTCGTTATGAGGACACTAACTGAAAGGCCCCCTTCTAAACCTCGGCCTAAGAGCTGACATCCGGCTCGTTGTGTTCATCATCGAAGTCACAGTTTTCTACTCTGTTCGTGAAGCCGTGTCGGCCGTGAGGTGGCCGCCTTCGTCGTGGCATTCGTAGCCTTACGTAGACTCGGGAAGGGCAAACGTTTTCCATGAGTTAGTTGAAAATCCGCTATCGCCAGGAGACCAGCTCAAAGGAAGCATTAACTCGGCGCGCGATTGGGTTTAGTCTCAGCGATCGACAAACGCAGGAGACACGACGCACTTAGAACGCGCAAACATCGCGACGATAGCGAACAATCGACGACGACGACGACGACGAACTTCTCATTGTGTCCTGCAGCTTTCGTCTGTGCTTCCTCCCGTCGGTCAGCCGAAAACGCCTACATGTGCCTAGGAACGTGTTCCTAGGAATTTGTTCATTTGACCGATGTCGAATTTCAACAATAGCGCTCGCTTCTTGCCATCTGGGCATGACGAAACCCACTTTCTCTCAGGCTCACGTGACCTGTTTGCACGTGACCCCGGTCCTAAAGCACCTACGCGACGGCCAAACGGCCGCTGAGGGGGATGCTGCAATGGGAACATTATCTCGAACTGATTTCACTCACTAAAATCGTATCCAGGATTAGCCGCGTGACCCGGCTCTTGGTGAAACAGTCGCCGGACGCATACGCCGACGTCGTCCGCCGTCGTCCCGAGCGAGAGGTTGAGCAGCGGCGTAGAGCGTCTAGAGAAGTGGAAATGTCCCGGAAAACGTCGCTTCTCGACGGGGCGCTGGCTAGCGCCGCCGCTGCTGTCCGGCGACGCTGCGCGTCTGCGTGGAAATGAGTCGGCAACGCACGTTCATTACGCCGCTTGGTTTTTCTCAGGGCGGCGGCGGCGGCGGCGACGCCGCATTCAGTGGCCGAGGGAGCCAATACAAAGCGAAAGCTTCGGACAGACGTCCAAGGATCGATTGCGCTTGCGATTGGGCGCGCCTAGGTCCTGTTGCCGAATAAATACTCGGCAACGGGACCTAGGTTGTCCTAAGTTGTCCTATCGACGACGAAATGACTCAACACAGCGACGACACGCAACAAAAACGCATGTTTGACACGTTTAGACACGTCAACGGTTGAACGTAATTGAATCTCGTACAACGGCCATGACGTCGACGTATTCGTTCACGTAATCACCTTGAATTGACAACGTTTGCGACAAACGCGCGTAGAGGTCATTCAAGGTCAATGACAGGTAGGCCAAAACTCCTATCAACATCTCGACAGACCCAAGCGACCCGTCACCGACTAAACACTCGGGGTGGGTGGCGTTTGTTTTCTAGCGACGTGACAGAACTGCGTTATCGTGCGCGTGCGGCTCGCGCAAATCGTTCGAGCCAACAAATGGGACCTTCTCTACTTTGAGACGCGAGCCGTGCGCAAGCTAATAGAAACAACGACGAAGAAATGGGGGAAATCCTACAGCTGAACAGCGCAGGCGGCCAAGCTCGAGGCCAACGGAACATGCGATTGAGCGCGTATAGCAGCTCTCTCTCTCTCTCTCTCTCGTATATATATAAATATTGTATATATATATTTTATATACTATAATGTCCAGGTGAACGGGAAATAGTCCGTTTATAGAAGATCGAATGAGTTCGCTTCTCTAGGCGGGAATGCGCACGAGTTCATTATTGGCTAAGGTCGCTATTTTCGTATGAACATGAACGAGGTCCAACCCTCGGTCTTCACGCTCGTTTATGTGCACGCCGTCCTCGGATAGCTTCGTCATGATAATCTGAGCATCTGACGAAACACAAATATTTCGCAATATTCGTGCCGTTCGCCATTCGTCCATTGATTTCGAGAGACAAAAAAAGAGAGAGAGAGAGAGGAAGGGAGGGAAGGAGGGAGACAAATAGATGGAGATTTACTGTCATGTATTTGTCATAGAAATACGAACAACTTTATGAATCGGCCATCATTTATCTGGTACATGAGTACTTAGCAGGACGCGCGCAGGACACACGCAGCCTAAGACAAATGCGGCTGAACCAGGCCATGTACAGCCGTATTGCCGCCGACAGCAGCCTCAGCA
Source organism: Tropilaelaps mercedesae (assembly GCA_002081605.1). Classification (NCBI taxonomy): domain Eukaryota; kingdom Metazoa; phylum Arthropoda; class Arachnida; order Mesostigmata; family Laelapidae; genus Tropilaelaps; species Tropilaelaps mercedesae. The sequence continues at coordinate 39,574 of MNPL01015917.1, read as the reverse complement.
AGGCTATTTTTAGCCAGCGGAGGCGAGATGCTCGATGTCCTTCCTCCTCGTTCTCCAGGACCCTCGCCAGCACTCCTCGACCGACGACAGTCCGGCATCATCATGGCCACCTTCCAGCCAGCCGAGCAGCGATCGCTACCAATTCTGAGGGAAGCCTTACGAAATAGCGTCTGCTTGCGACCTTGCGCAATCTGCATTGGCGTTTGCTACCCAGCGTCGAATAGTCGCGTACGCTGGAAGCGAAATCAGTATTCGAACACATTCGAACGATCGCTGCAGTGCGCGTTCGATCGACGAGCGAACGCCCGACGGCACGGCAACGCGTCGTCGTAGACTTTCACCGAATTCTTCGACCACTTCATAGGTTTTCATCGTCGTTGTTGATCGATGGTGTGGCCCTCCAGAAGAGCGGCTCTCAGCCTCTCCAGTTTCCAGTTTGGCTTCTGGTGAGAGAGAATTCCTCTCGCTTTCTCTCTCTCTCTAGTCTCCGAGACGTATCCCGACGTTAGGCTTGAATTCGGTGAAATTGTTTTTGCTTCCGCCGTTTAGACGAGCAGATTAATGCGTCATAGTAGGACCTGTCTATGAGCGCTATGACGAGACGTGATGTCCTGGGGGGCAGATGTCCTGGGAGAACGAATACTGACGAAGTCGGTCGAGCGAGAACGAACGCCAAAGCGAGTCCGCCGTATCTCGGTATAGAGTTGCTCGTGTTTTTGTTGTTCGAATGCAATAAAACAGATCACCGCATGGACCTTGTCCGAATTGCTCCAGAGGGAATCGCCATCCAATCCCGTCCGATGGCAATTTTCCCTCTGAAGGCCCCCCACTTACAGGAAGTGCGTGTGCCGCTTGTACGAGCAGCAGCTTCGTCCTAACATATTGCGGCTGATATTAGCGTCATCATCGGCGTATAACACGAACGTAGCGTCCTCACCCGCCCTCAGACGCATGCGACAGCCTGCGCAGTTGCGCGTTCACCGTCGTGTATTCTTGTTATTCTCTTCTGTTGCCTCCCGAGCACGGTCTCGTCACCTCGCGATTGTCAATGGCGTCGAGCGTTGTCTTCGTCGAGTCGGATTCGAGTAAATCCAACACGAATGGGCGTTTGACGTCGCACGAACAAATATCGATGTCTGGTCCGTTATCGACAGCGTTACCCGGTTCGACGTCATGACACCTTTCGTACAGGCGTCATGACAACGCCGCGCGCGCTAACCACCTCCTGAGTGGCTTCATTTCGCCGCCGCTCGGTGGCTTACGATTCAACGCACGCCCTCCCAAAGTTAGGCCACTTAGGTGATGTACTCCAGTGGGCGATTCTGCTGTGAACAAAAAAACGTAGAACAAAACGACCGACGGGGGGGCCACCACCGACGAGGGCTGCGCCAGCAGGCCCCCCATCTCGGCACCGCCAGCGGGCACCGCCCCCCGTGGCGACAAAACTCCGCCAGCAGAGACACCCTGCACGACAGAGATGATCTTGAAGAGTTACGACGTGCGTCGCCGTGTAAGGCGACGCGTAACAACGCTCTTACCGTGTACGAAGGCCGGTTGGTGATTTTTCTCGGACGCATGGCCCCATCCCGTCGAGATCCGAGCGACAAATGTCCCGAGCGCACACCTCGGACTCCGGCCCGCAGACCAACAACGTCACGCCGGACGGTGGCCGAGGCCTCACCAGGCGGCGGGTTCGAGTTTCAGTTATGGTCAGTCGTGTTAGTAACGAATCTACGCACGCACAGCTGTCGTCATCCCGAACGTCGGGCGGGAAGACAGTTGTATCGATCAGTAACGGATGCGCGTCACACGCGGAAGCGTTCGCTTGTCTGGGATGGAGGAGGGGGTCTAGGGTCAGTCTGGCGGACGGCCTATGGCCTCCTGCTCCGGCCAGCATCCGGCACGCCCACACGTAACGTTCCCATGAGCAATTGTCCTGTCGGCTATGCGGTTAGATTCTCGGAATTCACTTCATCCGCACGAACCAACGCATTCCGACCGGATTAGATTTCGTTCTATTACACGCGCGCGTCGCCATGACTTCTCAAGTGGTGTTGTCATGCTTTAGCCTTGCCTAACAACAACGAACGAACAATCAGACGCGCAGCGCCCCAGTCATGCGTCATCAATTGACATCAGTTTCGCCCTCGTTTCACATTCAGGGAATACATACACCTCTCTCTCTCTCTCTCTCTCGATCTTCCTCTCGTTCTTCCTCTCGCTCTCACTCTATTTCTGCTAAAAAAAGCTTCCTCCTACTCGATACAGATGTCATCCGTCGACAAGGCGACAATCGGCAAGCAGCGACGAGGCCGATGACAAATTTCGGCCATTTCGACGGCATCCCCATTAATGCAATCGTTGATGGCATATTTGTTAACATAATTGTTGCACCGTCAACGCGTGACAACAAATCGATGACATATACAGGCCATGCTCGGCAATTTCTTCCGTTTGTTAATCAACATTTGCTGTACCTGGGGGCCAGCGTGCCCTGGTCTGTAGGAACGGTCGCAGCTTCAGCACAGATCTTCCGAAGAGCGTGTGTCGTCGCCCGAGTCATGTTGACTCGATATCAGACGAAATAGTCATACGCGGTAACGAACTGGCTACTTCTGCTATTCGTTCTCTAATAAATCTGGTCACACACACGCGCACACACACACACACACACGAACGCGCATCAGCTCGGACACGCCGCATAAACAATCTTTCGCAAGCTGCCCTCGATAGACGATTGCCATCTCGTCACTGTCTTCTCAATCCGAGATGAGTGAGAGAATGACTGTGATTGCCGCCTGTTGTTGTCGATCAGGTCGAAGGTGCCCCTGGGGCAAAAGCATTCATTCTCCGGTCGACACCGTCGTTAGTCTGACAAACAGCGCAAGGACACTCGTCGGCACCTAAAACCAAGCATGAATTCTAGTGCACAGGTGTCACATTGCGACGCAGAGAAGACGCCGTCGACGGACGTTAAGAACGAACGAACGAACACAGTTGATAGCAGCAGGGGTTACGGTAAATGTAGCTCGAATCGCCGCCGCCGCCGCCGCCAGTTTTATCAAGTCATTGCATTCCCTACGTGTCTAAGAAGAATAGGTAGACAACATCGTGTTGACCTTATCACTCCGTCCCGCGTTCTGTTGTTATCGCCGCCACAGATGCAACTGAGTGCTGCTGCTGTCGCTGCTGCTGTCGCTGCTGCTCCTGCTATTAGCGGAGGCGCGAGTCGATACAGGCACACAGACAGGCACCGAAAAGGACAGCTTCACCTGCCTACGTCAAACCATAAATAACTTTCTCTCTCTCTCTCTCACACACACACACACAAACACATCTCTCTCGCGCTCGCTCGCTCGTTCGATCCTCTGTGACTCGTCGCAAAGGAACGACTAGAACTGAGTTAAGGACGAAGACCGGAGAGCGTCATGTCAAACGCGTCGCGCTACCGTCTTTTGTTAGTAACTCGATGCAATAGTCATCACAGCCGAACAACCACACAATTAGGACACTCAACATCGACGATGATGTCGACAGGTTGCCGTTAGACCAACCGACATGCCCCTCAGGCACAGAACGACCTCAACGGTGAACACACGATTAGAAGCGACGATTCGTTGACATCGCCGAAGAGCAACGTTTGTTTGTTGTTTTTGCATTCGGCTCAACCTCATCAACTCATGCTCAGAGGTCGGCAACGGCCAGAAAAAACTGCTGCTGCTGCTCTATAGTGACATATTCGTTCGATAGCGCTATTTCGTTTTACCTGGATCTAGCTCACCCCCGCTGATGCTCAACCTCGACACCCCAACATCATCGCTGGGACCTGTAAAATGTCAACCGCAGGACACCGTCTTCGATATTTATTCGACTGTCTCGACACACATACACACACACACAACCACCGACATTCGTTAACGACAAGAACATTCGTTGCTAAGTTACACACTCGCCTATGCCAAACGCCGTTCGTTATTGGCGTCAATAAATGAAAATAACAAAAAAAAACAACAATAACAGAAACACCATTAAAATTCGGTGGATCTACAACGAAAAAATAGAACTCTCCTGTTTTCTTCGATACTCATCGAGTGATCGTTAATTTTCGGCAGGTGTGAATGTGAACCAATCGCTAAATGTCGCTCATGTCTTGGCAGAGTTCGTGTTTGAAAAGCGCGTACGTGTCGCGCTCCTTCGTACTCTTTCGTGGCGTCGCGAGGGACAGCGTTCGCGGTCGATACGATCAGAGATAGTTCCGAGCGAACGACAACAGAGCGCGAAAAAAAACGAGTCACGAGTTACAACAACGACAGGATCCGCAGGATTCGTTTTCGGCAAGAACACCATCATCGGCAGACTCAACCGAAGTGATCCGCCGGCTTCGGCGGACATGGCGCACGCACGCGTCGACGCACCAGCGCGTCACTTAGTCGGCAGTTTTCAAAAAAAAATAACAAGCAAAAAAAAATGGGCCAAATCAACAAAAACAGGCGAACTAGGTAAACAAACGACCGCCTCTGAGGTCGTTCGGTTTCCTCATATTTCACTTAATCGATGTTCTATGCTAAGACGTCATTAACGTCGCCGCGCTGCAACGCGTCTGCACATGCCCCTCTCGTACGACCTCATTCAGCATTTACATACACTCCTTAAATAGATGGTGAGGCACGCGCGCGCACGCGTGCCCCGCGTGACTCACACACTGTTCCTGAGCACGCAACAACACTACTTTTTGAGAACTCGTTCGAGCTGTTTACTTCGACTAGGTCTTCCCGAAATCAACTCAGATCTCAGAGCAGACGCATCTTCTTCTAGCGGAAACGCGTCGTCGCACAGAGTTGCCGTATACGTCGCTTTCTACCGAGATAGTGATCGCTTGTGTCGGTGCAAAACTATACACACACACACACACACACACACACACACACACAGAGAGATAAACGCGTAGAGAAAAGACAGCCTCGAAACACACGACGATCTGCGTTAGGAGCAAACGTATTCGTTTGTTAATAATTTACCTAATTTTAGTCGAAATTCAGGTTCAGAGTAGAAACAACAGTCAACAGCCAAATAGAAACGTTCACCATGACCCCCAGCAAATGCAAATAGCAACTTGAACAAACAATTCACGCAAATCAAAATGTTTATCATTCGAGTATGTTGGATCAACGCAAGCTAACGCCTATGCAAGTTTCATCCAAAGGACGCCATTGCAAAAGGCATCAGCTGACACAATCGAAAAAGCGGCCATGTTTATGTTCTACTTGATGTGATGCAAAAATGTTGTTTCTTTTTCTTGTGCGCTGAAAAAAGCGACGCTGTTTGCAGCAGAAGCCAACGTGTGTCGGTCGATGTCGTTTATTCCCCTATTTATTGACTTGTTTGTCTATTTATTGGCTCGTTATCGCGGCGTCTGTTCCTACGTTTGTTGTCGCGTGCTGAGTCGGCCTCCGACGCCGCTAAACGAACAACCTCACTCGAGCGATGGACGCGTCCATTGGAAAGTTCTATGTGACGGCGTCTCGTGAGCTGATATTGGTCACTGCTACCTAAAGTCGAAATCGCCATTATGGTGCCTTTTGAATTGACTCCAAAAATTCGATAGATCTTCTGCACGCAGTCAATCGACGTTCTGACGCAGCAGCAGCAGCAGCAGCAGAAGCAGTGACATAAGTGAATCTTTTCTTTCATAAATACAACGACATCGTTTAAAAGTCGTGTGTGCGCGTGTGTGTGTGTGTGTGTGTGTTAGCGCCAAAATCACGAAGTTTGCCTTGCTCCTCGATGTCAGCGACGCGGCAGAGCTTCATGGCGATGAAGACTCGAGTGGCTGCTGTAGCCGATGCAGCTGGCGCTGCAGATGTTTCTAATGCGTACAAATGGCGGAGCGGAGTTGTCGACCACAGGGCGAACGCCCTCAAAATGCCGCCGTCTCGAACTGTAAAGAACAATATCACTCAACGACATCCGCATTGAGATTGACTGACTGCTATTTGGGGGCCCGAAACGCATGAGGGGGGCATTTCTTTCCTGAAGCGTTCCCGTGCGCAAGCCCCGAAATTCGAATCGGCCTCTTTTGAAAAGCGACAGGAAATTATTTCTAAATGAACAGCCTTCATTGCCCGTAGGACAAGCGGGGTCTCGCTTCGGGTTTTTTCTGTCGGACTTTGAAAGAATCAATTCTGATAGTACGAACATTTCGCGTCAGTGCCGAATTTTTCCATTTCGAAGTCGCACTTAGCGATGCATGTTCCTTCGTCTCCAGTCCACTTGTGCGCGTAGGGTACGCGCTAACGACGATGGCCCAGAAAAACCTCGAAACTTGCCCGACCAACATCTTTGGTGTAGTCAAAAAAGAGCATTTTCCCGCACCGCGCAGAAGATGTTAAGACACAACGACATTTTCGGTTTTTTTTCTTCAGGGGCAAGCAGGACGCTGTGTGGCAACGAAGCGTTTATGTCGACGAATACGTCGCATACTTCTACCGAACGTCGCCGACAAAATGGGGGTCGGCAGGCAACGTCGAATGTGGCCACAAATATAGCATTTACGTTTTCGCTAACTTTTTTCTAGATTCGGCACGGCATCGCGTCGGAACGCGTGAGTTCACACGTCCGCTAATGAAGCGCATTCGCGTCTCTTTCGTGCGACCCCGACCTACATAGGCGATCGCAGTTTGACGACGACGGCAACTTAATGGCGTCGGCCGCGATCGGAATACGACGAGATCGGAACAACTTAGGCCTCTTTAGCCACCCTTTCAGGCCACCAGATATTGCGCAGGCCGTATCGGCTATCGCGCAAGCGTCGCTCGAGTGTGTCGCGACGTTCCGTCGTACATCGGAAAGCTCTTCAGCGAGCCAAGCAGAGGTAACGAGGTCGATTTCGTCGAAATCGTCTGTGATCGTTTCGGCTCGAAGTGTCCGATGTCGTGTCTCTACCGTGAACTTCGGAACACATTCGTCCGATAGTGGCCGTCTGAGCGTTGTAAGCAAACTCAGCAAGCAAAGAACAAGAAGAACGAATAAAGATGACATAAAAAACGGCAATAAAGAAGGCCAAGACCTGATCTGCTCACCAACCCACAGACACGCACGAAGTCCTCCTATAAATGCGCTCAACATTGTTGACAACCTCTCACTTCGTACCTGACTGTTAGCACTGGACGATTTCTGTTTGTCGAAACTGATATAATAACGCGCATATAATAATAACGCATTGAACGATAATAAAACGCTTAACCTTCAGCTTACATTGACAGGATTTAGTCAATATTTCTTGCTTAGACCCGAATTGTAGCCATAGCGGGAAAATAATTGCCATTTTTTCGCATACATACACACATGTGTGTGTGTGTGTGTGTGTGTGTGTGTGTGTGTGTGTGTGTGAGCTAATTTCTTAACTTTGTGAGGTAACCTTTTAGCACGAATCGTACCGAGAGATCGGAGAACGAAAAGCGTTCCCGAGAGGTTCAGCTGAGCGACAAGCGTCACTTGTGTGACGTTTCCGTGCGTTGGCGTTTTTTCTTGGCATTTTGACAAACGGAATTCGGTCAACAAATCAACATGAGAGAGAACGAATGACAATACAGGCGCCACGCGACTGACAACGCGTTTGCAGCGTCGTCGCCAAGCAAGAGACGCGCGCGCGCGCAGCATCTGTTCCAGATTCTCGTCTCAGGACTGCAGGGTCCCACTTTGATCAATCGAAGCTAAACGCTTTCTTCGCGTTACGTCGGATTCGAGTTCATCACAAACTCCGACGACGACGACGGTGGCTCCCAGTGGCGATTCGCGGCTTGAACGGATCTACCGTTTAGCAGCGCCGGCCCGGGCTAATCGAACGATGATTTCTCTCTTCACCGCAGCACATCCGTTATTGTTATATCGGTCATTCATCATCGTCAAGGCGTCGTCGCGCGAAATTGCGTTTGCGAAGACCGCCCGAGGGAGCGTGAGGCGGTTGGCGCGAGGTTGTCACCAACGTACGAAACCCCGGCCACTTCGCGTCTTCTTTTAGCCGCCTTATCGCGACGTCGATCCTGAGTTTCCGTCATCTCTCAGTTAGACACGAACCACCGGCGTCACTCGACGCTAATAACGCAGCTGCACTTCAGATTCCGACTCCCAAACTAACTCGGTCGGTTAGAGATGCTGGGGTTGGTGCTTGCCGGCTCGATGAAGCCCTTCGGTCGCCTACTTGAAGCTTCCCATCGACCTGTGTGTGCGTGTGCGTGTGTGTTATGTGTGTGTGTGTGTATGTGCTGCTATGACCGCGCAGATGCATGGCCGAGCCGAACAAGTAAACAGATAAATACTCGAAAAAAGGCTTTTTTTTCCCTGATACAAAGCGAGCAATAAATATCGATGTTTATGGTCCAGCGAGGTTTCGGTTGGAAAAGTCGCCCCTGCGATGCAGGAGCGATTCGCTGACAGTGAATGCATGTTTATTAGTCGTTTTTCATCTCGCAATACAGAAAATCGCAAGCTCGACGCGCGTAGCGCAGGCGCTACTACTCCGGGGAACCGAGTGACAAACTCGGACGGGGTTTCTTCAGAGATGGTCGTCACGCGTGTCACGAACCCGTCAGTGCGTGCTTGTGTCGATGGCACGCGTTCAAGGCACGTAGACTGCTCATGTTAAAAAAGTTGAGGAGGAGAGTAACTGTAAACATGTTCGGGAGAACTTCAGAGAAATTCGCATAGACACGCCGACATCTTTAAGTGCGTATTTATTCGCGTAAATATGAGGTTTCCTAAAAAGGCTAGACCGAAAGCGATGCGTCCGATCTGTAGCAAAATCGGACGGGGTGGTCAAACGTTTTTTGCCCCTTTTGTTAGGACTCGTAACTCGTACTCCAAACAACTTCGGAATCCAAATACGTTTTTGAATGCGATATTCGCGGTTGAATAATGTTGCCCCTGACGAGAATATCGACTACGCCGGCTTGACGATAAACTCAGGGTGTAAAACACCTCAGCCACAAGGGGTCAGATAAATATGATTTTCTCTATTTGTCTCCATTTCACTGGATCGGGTCTTGCAGTTGATTAGAGTGAGGATTTGTAGAGGAGCCTGCGAGGGGGGGGCATTATGAATCTCTGTCCGTTTTGCTGTGCTCGATTGTCCTCGGCCCCTCGCACTTGCACGTGGAGAAGTTGAAGTTAGAGATATGCTGTTGTTTTTCGGTGAGAGACACCGAGACGAGGTGCACGTTCCGAGTAGTGATGAGCACTTCTCTGCGGTCGTTCGACATCGTCGCGCGCAAAGCGTTGCCCTGCGTCGCTTCATCACCGACGATCGTTCGTCGCGGCCTATTGCGAATGTTGCAGTCGACGCGGCGACAGATGGGGCAATTGCCGAAGTGGACGTCGCTTTCGTTCGCGTACATGGCCCGTCGTCCATTGGTGCTCATGTTCAGTGCTATGAGCGACGTCATGCCCCCGAGAGTGGCCCCCGAGAGTGGCCCCCGGCACTTATTTGACTCCATTACGGCTGGCAGAATGTGTCGCTGACGCGAAACAACGCCTACCTACGTACTAGGACACTAACTGGGTGCCCGTCTGCTCGTACCTCGACACGGTGTCGTCGGCCGCCCACGTACAGCCGCCCACGTACAGCCTCCCCTACGTCCCGGGGCTACCCCCTCGGATCGGTCTGACGAACCCAAGGGAAGTAAGTGTCTTTCTCAAATGCCCCCTCGATAACGTACGGATCATATATGTGATTATCTACCGGTTTATGTGCGCGTATAACATCGGCGTCGGCGCCACGGCAGCCATCTTGGAAAATCCACTTGACGCCGAGGGTGGCCGAACAGCGAGAAGAGATCCGCTTGAACGTAGACGACCCGGAGGAGCTAGACGGCTTTTCCGATGTGTTTCGAAGACAGACGAAGATGGGCACAGAAACTAGTCATGTTTTTCTTCCTACAATATCGGATCGAACTACGTATGCGCCAAGCGTTCCCGCCTCACGATCCCGCCGCCGTATTCGCCGTTGTTGACTGCTCAGATGTCGCTAGGCTAAACGGCGTCTGACCTAGTACGGATCTTCGTTTACCCGTCTGCAAGCACCAATCGTCCCCCTGCGGCCATCGTTCACTCGTCTTCCCGTTAGTCGCTCGACTGAGCATAGAAGTACCTTTGCCAACAGCGTTGACGGCGGTCGGCCAGGCGTCAGCCTCTCGTCGTCGACGGCGCCGGCTATGGGGCCATACATAACAGTCGAATGCCGGTCCGTAGCCACTGTAGAGAGACATAGCAGCAATAGTAATAGCAGCTCGGCATTACCAAGAGGACGTCGGCAGCTGTAGCAGCAACAACAGCAACAGCCGGTAGACAAATCACTGTAGGCGCCAGCCAACAACAACATCCGCGCCTGCTCGCTAATCGCGGAACGCCGCCGCCGCCGCCACCACAAGAACTCGTACGTGGTCGAGCTTCATTCGGGCGCGCACATCTTTAAACATTTACACACACACACACACACACACACACGCACAATTACACGCAGTTATAGCTTGTAACCGCCTTAGGACCTGCGGTCTCTCGGCCGCTCTCGCGCGCCTCCAGGCCACTCTCGGTTGCATAACAGAGCTCAGTCGATCTCGTAGAAGGACGTATTTCATCGTTAATGAGCGCCTGCTCGTAGACTAGATAGGCAATGTTGTCATAACCGAAGGGGGTCGGTCTCCGTTGCCGTCGTTACGGCGATGGCCACAATCGATACGACCTACAGCGTCGCCGACCGTCGAACAATCGTAGCGACGCTTCACGAATGACTCCATCGCCGGCGGCATCCGGGAATTGGTTGGTCGATCTTCAACGAGTCCGAACGAAGGTCACCAGCAGCGAGCGCGACTCGTTCTTCCCGGCAGGCCCCCCAGGTTCTCTTGGCTTGCGACTCAAGTGTGCAGTTGATCCAACCAACTCGACGGCGACCGACCGACCGACCGACCGCCGCGTCGAGTAAGACACGACACCGAGAAGCGATTTTCGAGAACCGCTGAACGACACAATCGGACCGACCCACTGGCCCGCGCGTCGCGGCCATGTCGAAGAAGATGCCCACCGGCCACTTGGCCGATGGTGAAGAATTCGGACAGCCGAAGGCTGAGGCAGCCGACGACGACGGCGTTCGGAACCGACGTTTGCGCTGTTGTCATCGGAATACCTCAACCGGCTGCTTCGACAGGCGAAAGTTCATGACCTCGTTATTACGCCTGGAGTACGGTCGGCCGCAGACGGTCTAACCTAGAGACGGCCTAACCTAGGGACGGCATCTGTTGCCGGCAACCTGTTGGCATGGTTACGTTCAGGCCTACTCGCAGCAGAATTCGCTGGCCCGGGTAACTCTGTCTCTATGACGATTATTTTTGGACGCGATAGGACGAGTAGGTGTACACATATCCGTCGAGCGTCCGCCAGGCGAAATCGCTCAGGACATTGCATAAATATGGACACGGAGGGAAAAACGAAACACAGCCATGTCGTCCCGCCGAAAAAGGGAACGCTGCTCTGAGAGCAGACCTCCGAAGCGTCAGCCGCAGACGGCGCTGAAGTGACGCATGTGTTTTCGTATGTGTTTGTTACACATTTTCAACGACTTAGCGCGCTCTTCGAGAAGAAAAGTCGCAATCGGCATTTAGGCGACGTTGGCGTTGCCATTGCCTCGCGTTTACTCGAGGAAACAAACGCGACTAGGAGGATAATTTACGTCAATATTTAATCAAAAAACTCGCACGGCATCGCATAGCGATTTCCTATGTCGTTGCTGTACGACCACGAAACGCCGTCGTTAGTCGGCGGGGGGGTTGGTGGCGGTGGTGGTTCACGTCGCCCGGTGGTGACGTGAAGATCACCACTGGGCGACGTTGCCCCCACAACCTCCCAAGCGCCATCGATGGCGAGATGATCCAATCGACAACGATCGGACCAGCAGCGGCCGAAGAAGCCTCGGATGAGATTATGTCACCCTTTACACTTCTGATCTTCCTGCCGGTTCTGGAGGGCAGCGAGTCCAAACGTCGATGGC
>MNPL01015913.1:39819-49853 GCA_002081605.1 Tropilaelaps mercedesae | reverse complement strand
CCCACCCACTCACCCACTCATTCACCCAACCTCCCATCGGAGCGACTCGAACCGTCCTCGGGGAATCCCCGTCAGATCTACGAGGATAGAAATCTCTGAGCGAGGCCACCTCAGTGCATCGTGGACATCCCAAAACCGCCCATGTGCGCCACCGCCCCCCATGGCCGCGCCTCGGTGTCCTCCTACCCAGAATGGAAGTAACTGCTGTGACACCGTTGGACTGCCAGGCGACAACTGGTTAAGCTCTCTGTTGACAATGGGGCGTTGCATAGGCAGATATTAATGCATTCCGATCACAGCGAGACAGAGAACCAACGAGTGAAATAATAAAGAAACAGAGAGCTGCAACGAGATCTATATATATATGTGTGTGTGTGTGTGTGTGTGTGTACATATATGAGGTATTTTGTCGACAGCTCTCGGCTACCAGAGTGATTCGACAAAAGGCGAGAGACAAAACACGAAATGTTGTCGAAGGACACCATGCGAACTGTCAGGCTGATGAAACACTGACACAGTGTGAGGAGGTTGTGGACACGACATCGGAACCAACTCCAGCTGGCCTGCATATTCAGTGCTCCCTAACCGGGATGGCTTTGTTGGTTTCGTTTTGTGTCTCACCGCTAGTGCAGCCTGAGTCGCTCCTAAGCGGGTTGTTTGCGTATCATAAAATCGTTCGCCGTATTAATTCAACGGGGCCAATGTGATTTCAGGGGGCCAGCTCGATTCAGCGCATTGAATGGCTAACACGAAACCCATTTGGAGAGTTACCGTCGAGTCGAAGTGCTGAAGTGTGCGGACAAGCCTTGCCAGAACGAATGTAGATCTACGTTCAGTGCGTCTGTGCACATCGGCGACAACATTTTTACGAGTTATTCAGAGAAAAGCGACAGATAGACACACTTTTTTGCTATGTAGTTAACTAACTCCTGCGTGAGTCTTAGTAGCCTATAGGCAGATCCAGAGCAGCAGAAACGCCTTCAGCACGTCTTTACGTCTCCTGAGCAGAAATGAAAACGCAAAAACTGCTAGCCGAGCACGGGTGTCATTTGATGCCAAACAAACGGCCTACCACAGCGACGCAAATACATGCGCGCCATCACTGTGGCCGGCCAAACGAGGTACATTCATGTTTCAAAATGCGTCCTTTTGTACGTGAACCTCGAGGGCGAAAACGGCGTTTCATCCTTTTCATATCTTTCGAGGGCGCACAAGCGTCGAAAAGGTCCATTGAGGTCTATGGAACGCCGAGTGTAGCTCGTCTCCATGGCACGTCCGTGTACGGTCGGTGCACGACTGCACAACGACCTTGGACTTGTTGAAGGGTTCATGCGTGAAGACTGATTTTTGGCCTAGACACCGGTGCGAGCAATGCGGATCGCAGCGAAATGAGGCACTCGCCATGTCACCCGCCTGAAGCCGATTGGGAAAAACAGCCTCGTTCGGCCTGTTTGGCGTGTTCGCTCACTGTTGTTGAGCCTCGTTTATGTGCATGCGTTCCCAGTCCTCTGGGGTGGACCATTCAAGGGCCCCAGGGACGCCCAGCGCTGGGAGACCCTTGCAAGGAACAAGGCGCAAAATCTAGAACTAAGCAGTTCGGAACAGTCGGCCCCGACTAACGAGGATATTATTCTCGATGTGCGTCGCTCAGGCGGAACCCCACAGTCGCGGCTAAACAAGAATCAACCATTGGGAAGCTATCTGCGTCCGCTCTGAACGAACGGCTAGCGAAGTACCGAAGTCTTCGCAGGTATCCTGAGAGGGTTCAATTTATGTCGCACTTTATCGATGTGAAGGCAAACAGTGTCAAAATCTCGTCGACTGTCGACATGCCGCGTCTGGCGTAACGGCACACTAGGCCTTCTGACTAGGCCACTGGGGAACAGTGGAATGAACGTTCTACTAGCGAAAGGTCATTTGTCGACACTTTATCGGCCGACATATATGTCGAGAGCTATACGTGTACTGATGCCCCAGTAGTGACAATGGCCGGGGACATGTCCGGACATGCCATGACACTACAGCGCGCAACTGAGCTATCCTGTATTGTCGATATAGTTCACAATAGTGTGTTGTCGACAGGGCGGTTTTTTGTCCAAAAACTACACCTACATACATACATACATATACATGTGTGTGTGTGTGTGTGTGTGGTCCGCCTTGGTGGCGTCTTGTTTAAAATGCAGCTCTTTCTCAACTTGAACTATATCCGTCGGGTAATCATGGACAGCGATCACTTGAGTGTGCGAACAGCGTCGATTTCGTCGACCCCTGTGAATCGCTAATACTTCAGCAGTACTTGACAGCGCAATCGTTTTCGTCATCCGCCGTAGAACGATAGCGACAAGCGTCATTTGCATTTTAGTGTTCGTCCACTGCGATAGAGATGACGACGCAAAAAGCGCATTCGCCTTGATGCTGCTACAGGGAGAGCTCTCGCGCCTGCCGCAGCGTCAACTGTTGTCGCAATGCCATTTCTGTCTTCTAAGCGACATTCTAAGCGCAACGATTTGCTGAGTTGTATTGAGCGGTCCACGATCTCGTCGCCGCTGGCTGGATTATTTCGTGTGGTGGCGACCAGTTCGAACGACAGTTGGACAGGCAACACCGAATCACCTCCAACTGAGTCCCGCACGACTCGAACAATGGCGAAAGGCCGATGTCAAAGGTCAGCCGCCGCCGCCCCGTTGATAGCATCGGCCATTGTGACAGCCGCTGTCAAATCGTGAAGTTCTTTTCGAAGGTGGCCAACCAGCCTTCCGCGTACAGGTCAGTCGCGCCATGAAACGTCTACACACAGATACCACCGACTAATCGGCGCGTCTTACGTTCTACTAAGAGGCGACGCAGCCGATGCACCGAAGAAATCTCGGCGAAGCCTCGCCAAGCTCATTCGAAGGACATGTCCATGTCCTGCATTTGTGACAGGTCAGGCCCAGCAAACGCGCGAGCATGAACAATACAAAAATGATCCTAACACGTGTACCCGGTATCTCGGTATCGCTTCAAGACGCCCCGGCGAACGCCAACGTCCTACGGTCCTCTCTGAAGTTCCCCCCCGATTCACCTTGAAGTCAGCCTGCGGGAGGCCATATTTATCCCTCAGTTAACTGACAGGTGAATTGGACCCCCTCCAGTTGGTCGCTGCCAAGTTGAAGTCACCCTTCCTCCCGCCTCACCTCGTCTCCACGGAACTTCAAACTGTACTCAGCTCTGAAACGAAGCCTCCTTTCGTTGGCGTATCACAGTGTCCGTGAGTGGGGTAGCCTTGTCGGGGGTTCGAGGGAACGGCGCTCTTATCGCGATACCTATTGGGAATCAAATGGCCGAAGCCTTCAACGGGTAGCCATCTTGGCAAAAGGCGCCTGGGGGCGCGCGTGTGTGTGTGTGCGCGCGCTCAGAGGGGGTCTTCGAAGGTGGGAAATAAAGCTGGGGGGCTGTCGCATATGCCCCCCGCGGATGGATGGGCGACGGATGGGGGGCATATATACGATGGTGAAACTCACTGAGGTAGAATGTCCAAGAGTGAGTGACGAGCGCTCACCTCAGCGCACCTCGAAGATTGCGTCGAGTCCGCCTGCCAAAATCGGCCCACGATGAAGCCCCTGAGCCGGGGCATATGTCGAGTTTAAGCAGCCGGATAGAAATGAACTGATCGGTGAAGGCCTATTCGAGGACGAAGTGTGAGGAAGGGGAGAGAGAGAGAATTGAGGTATTCGTAAGAAGGCCATGCACAGATGGTGATATTGCGGCCAAGGGCGGTCGCGCACGACATGGCCTGTGTAGCGCCTATGAATTGCAATGTTAAGTCCGGCCAATCTGACGAAACGAGGACGGAAGGCTCACAGCTATACCTACCTACCTACCTACCTACCTACCTACCTACCTACCTACCTACCTACCTACCTACCTACCTGCCTGCCTGTGCCCAAAGATAGAAGACTCCAAGTGCACGAAAGGCGAATGCTGGGGTCTAATGGAGAGGAAGACAGGTGATACCTGGCCGGGGTGGTCGATGGTGAAAATTAGCATGCACAGACCCCCCAGCCGCTGCTGTGGGGTTCGATCACGGTGCGCTCGCGAGCCTATTCAACTAATAATTGAAATATCCTTTAGTGATATGCATATATATCTATATGTGTGTGTGTGTGTGTGTATTAAGCGTGGCTAAGATGTTTATGTTTGGAATTATGCACGAATGTAGCAAAAGATAGCCTACGAGCAGGCAGACCTTGCGCCGATCTGGTGCTAGATTCAGCTTTGTCAAAGCTTTTGCTTGAAGTTTTGCTTGACGTTAATGCTAAGTTGGTTTTTGCCTGTGAAGAAGCTGAACGCACGTTTCAGAAGCTGATCGGTCTTTGGCAACGGAAAAAGCAGATCCGAACGCATAAAACCAGAACTAGCGTCAACAGAGTCTCGTAATGTGTGAAAGCTGCGATAGAACAGCAGATGACCTTGATGAGGTGTGCCAGAAGACTCCTCAGCCTTTGCGCTTTTGTTTCTTCCCGATTTCGAACGACTTCGTTGCATAAAAGTCCAGCGAAATTGGAGTGTACGCCGATCGCGTATGCCTCTTTCTTCGTCTCGGTACGAAAATACAAGTATTTCTCTCTCACTGATCCAAACTTTCATGACTTCGATATTTGAGGGGGTTCGTTGGCAGCGTCTATTACGAGTGCTTTGCATTATACACGCGAGTCGAGTGCGTATTCCTATGGCACGTTAACATTATGTAAAGATGCTACGGCAAAGGCGCGCGCGCGCGCACTGAGCAGCCGCTCGAGACGCGAAGAAGAGGACGAATGGGAGGACGCATCGAGACGCATTCGAATCAAGTGAAGCGTCCCTCACAATTTGTTGCATTCTGATGCGTGCAGGTGCGCATATGCACTCATCTCGGTCTGATAGTCTGATCGTCTACACGGACGGGGAACGATTTCCGAAACGCTGGCACAGAAAAGGCTCGCGCGACAGAGTCTGATCGGCAATTACCTAACTAATGGACGCGTGGCTGTGTTGGAGTAAAGGTTGCTATATTCGTTCGCCACACGGCGACACAAACATTTGATCAAATTCAAACTTTCAGCTGCTTCCTTCGGAAGGTGGCGGCGGTGGCCGGTCTACGGCGTTTTCGGCGGGAGAACAGCCAGAAAACGGATTCTATCGTGGCAGACACCGATGACGCGCGTTCATGGAAGACTCCTGTTAGCCCGAGTACATGAGGTACAACATGGACAGAGATAATTAGATCAGAGACAATAAAAATACCGATAGCTCTAAAAAATAGCGATTAATTAGGTGAAAAACGATGACACAGACGCGAGTTTATTTCGCGTCGGTGGTAATTTACCCGCACCGGGGACGGGGTTCTCTGGCGACTCAAACCTCGAATACCCCACAATGGCCACGCACAAGCACAAATTAACTTCGCTTGTCAGTCTGGTCCCCCAGGGCATTGGTGAAATTTTCAATTTGTTGTTGCTGAACGAGAAGCGTCCTACACCACCGGCCATGTTTCAAAACATGGCTTCAACACTCGTAGAAGCAGACCGGGTGGTCCTAGCCCGAGTCCAACCTTCAAGGACGTATCGAAAGGTGTTTACATGCGTTTCGCCATTAACCGATGACATTTGTCAATTTCCGGGGGGGGAAGAGCTACAATGCGGTAAACACGCATTTTTCCAGTCGCCGCCGCCGCGAGACTCGATAGTACTCGACTAAATAGTACTGACGATTCACGTCTCTATCGTGGTTTTACGTTAGAATCGAGGGAGAAATACTCGTAGAATGTTAATGGTTCCGTTCACGAAGGAGACGGCTAGGAACCTTGGCTAGGAAATTTTCCACAGCGCGCCCTGTCTGGGCGTCGAGCAAAGGAGATTGCTTTTCTTTGGATTAATAACTTTCGTTCACTCGTCGATTTTGCGGGACCGTTCCTCTGACGAAATGTTGTAACCACTTCGTTTCCAGTCTAAGAGAAACAGTTTCGGACGTCTGCTGCTTTCAGCGAGGGATAATTAGAGTGTCATGTCGTTCGGATTCCAACATGGCCTCGGTGATTAGTCGAGCAGCCTTTCTCGAGCTCCCTCGTCATCCGCATGCAAATTGTCTTGCAGACACCCGGACATGATTCGTTCGCGTTGCACTATTTCGTTTTTCGGCACAAACGAATTATTTAGCGGAGCTCGTTGGCTGCGGGTGGGGTGTGCTTCAGTGTCCTGGATGGATGCCCCGGACTAAGACGTGGGATTCGCGCATCGGAAAATGCTCAGAGGCAATGATCTGCTTTGCTATTTCTCTCTTACGTAAGGCGACGAAAGCCGATGGGATATCTAAACACAGAACTGCTGCGTCCTCCCGTTTTCGCTACGAAGGGTGGCTGGGGTCCGACCCCCAAGAGTTGTCGCGGGATAGTGCGTTCGTTATACTCCGGGGAAACCCGTGCGGCGCGGATCCCGGACCCACCCCCCGCAGCGCTCCGTGGCGCGTGGCTCCGTGCGTGAGGACATTTGGCGATGAAGAAGAATTTCTGTGGAAAGGATTTCAAATTGAATAAACCTCAATCCGATGTCACCGCCGAGTGTAGGTTTGCAGCGGCGGGATCCGAAGCTCGGGCGCACCATCAAGATGATCGTCAGCCATTTTCCCGAACCCCTGCTCGACCCCTTCACGCTGCGCCTCATAGTCCACCTAGGAATACCCTCGTTTATTCCACAGCCGAGGGAAAAGACACTCAAGCCGTTCCCCTCGAGCGGGCCTCTGTTCAGCGGCCCACCAGAATTTTCGATGGGGTGGTGATTTAACGGCGTCTTGAGGGGCTGGTGTTTGGCGCGCGGCCCGAGTCGGCCACACGATAACGACCTGATTTCTCTCGTGCAAATGCGCAAGCAGCAGACCCAGAGAACGCCAACGGAGGGAAATAACTCGCGCGGGCCTGAAGATGAACAGCAAAGAGGCTTCGTTGCATTTTGCATCCTTTTGCATCCCGTTTTTTTTTTTTTTTTTGCATCTGATGCTCGTCGACGGTCCTGGTGGAACGGCAAAGGCGTATGGCGGCAAATTTAAGCTAGTTCTACATGATTGTTATCGTCTATTTGCTATGAGCTGTACACAAATTTCTCATTAATTGTGGGAGCCAACATAGTTGGGGGTGTGTGCGCACCAGGAAGATGTGCGCAATCTTCAAGCACTTTATGCAAAAAAACGCTTCAATAAAGGGCGCTAATGTTAGAGGTGCACGCGAGCAGCAGTGGTTTGTTGCGGGGAACAGACGAGTACTACGCCTGGAGACGTCGCTAAGAGTGGATCATAAACGGGCGGGAAAAACGCCCTCCTTAAGGCTTACAGCGATCCTGGATAGAGGCCAGACAAGGGCGTGCCAAACACACACACACACACACACACGGCCACTATCTAATTGTGAAGCTGTCGGTCTCTAAAATGCGCCCTCGCCATTACATCAAGGATATCCGTTCCCCGCGTAGGAAAAACGACTTTAAATCTCGCTTACGTGACTCGCGGGCCGCATCCGTTCGCTTCGCTGTTGGGTGATTATACTGACATGCTCAATTGATTTACTGGTTCTAAAGCGAACTGCGAGGTTTGCCGCTGTCCAGTTGACAGGGCGCCCCTGCATCTGGCCGCCGCCGCCGCCGCCGCCGCCGCCGCCGATCAGAGCCATCGAACGCTGCCAAGGTATTCGCCCTTGCCACGTATCCTCTACGGACGACCTATTCGAGGGCCGTGGACGTATCCGCGAACAAAGGACTCATCTAATCGAGTCCTGTTTGAGGACATAAATATTCGTTCCTTCGACAAAGAGTCGCATCGGCGAAGCTCGACACTGTTGCCCTGTCCAAACACACATAACGGTCCTGCACGGCGAATATTATGGGAAGGGGGTATCCATCCTTCCGCGAAGTTGCGTCCAGCTGAGCGGCACTGTCGGAACTTGCGTGTTCCTGGGTGCCTTCGAGCCCAAAAAGGCACCAGGGTTTCGGATGAATCTGCAAAATCATGCCGGGTAAAGGTTGGCCTGCCGAGACGAGCTGCGACCTCGGATGTATTCGAACATCAAGAGCTACATCCGAGTTGATCGGCTTTGAGGAAACTTCATTGAGTCGTGCGGATACGTTGACATGATGCCTTCACTTCGTCGTGGACCACTTCTGCGTAAACAGTTTAAGGTTAGTTTGAGCAGCGTTTGTCTAGGCACTTCGTGTGAAGTCCGAGGTCGTTGTCGAACGCATACCCAGACAACAACTAACTTGGGCAGATTAGCGCAGTTATTTCTAGGAGGTGTCCGGGCCAGGGTTTATCCTGTCATCGGTTTTGTTGCCGGCAGAAGATCGATCCAGCTCTCGTTTACAAACCGACCATTGGAAAAGGACCGGAGCTGAAGTTCAACGTGTACGGCAGAAGGCGAACGAAGCGCGAGCTAAAAACACGACAATGTCAAGAATGTCTGGCCGTGTTGAGACCTTGCGTTATAGCTCATATCTGTCGTACAATTTCAAGACGAAAAGATGATAAAGCGACTATATCATCAAAAGATAGACCCGTTGCATAGTCGATAACATGTTGCCTCGTCTTATTTTAGAAACAGTATTAGTCTAAGTCTAAAAGGTCGTAAAAAGGGTCCATTCCAATGTCGGCTGTAGATGTTAATCTGAGATTCTGATCCGGTTTTCACGTGGACTAAAGGGAACCGAAAATTAGTCAACAGGGGCAAACGTGATCAGAGATGAAGCCGTCAATCTACGCTCGAGATCGGGACGACTCAAGGGTGGATGGGGGACAGTGAACATTAAGCCCAACAAACAAGAACAAGGGTCCAGTGTAATGAGTTGGAAATATATTCATCGTAATTAATTCGTCTCGACACGAGACGGTCTAGAAAGTTAAGAGCAAAATAACGCTCAAGTGGAGCTGACCAACTTTGTTACATCGGTGTTATTCGTTGTTGTTGTTGCTGTTGTTGAAAAACGTTCGTTTATTGAGCCTTTCGGCTATCAGACCATGAGCGTTGGGTATTTGCCGAACACGTCGAGTATGGCAAACCTGCACGCCGTAGTGAAAACGTTTCGAGGTCACGTCTAAACAACGCGAAGGTCTCTTGCATAGACGTGGCAGTGCGGTCCTAGCCGGAGCAGGACCGCGATAAGGGCCTGTTACCCTCGGATCAGCTCCGCTTGTCCTTGAGACAATCTCCTGATGCCAGCTCAGCATCGAGTTTCAAGAGTAAGAAAGCCCCTCCTTTTGACCACCTTTTCCCAATTTGAAGGGGCCCAACATGTGTGTCGCTTGACTGCCCCGAGCACCCGCCGGCAACGAAGGGTTCGACAGACGTTGGGTCGTCAGCCCGGGGCTGTGGACGTTCCCCGGAACGTTCTCAGGGGTTTGTCATTGTCGGATCGGCACTGTTTCACGAACCGTCCCGGCTTTTCTTTCTGTCACATGACTCTGAATGGCGGAGTAGATCGTGGTGGCCGTCAGATCCGAAAGGTCGCTGACAGCTGAGGATATGAGTGGGGCGGAGCGGGGCGTTGACGTCGGTGTGCTTGCCCCTGGGAACAAGGCTGACTCAGGAGGGCATAGACGGCTCGGAGGGGACAATGGGCCCGGGGGTTCATGGTCGGGGCGCCGCATTAGTCGTGAGGTTACCCATTAACCTCCGAGCGTAGTAGCGTCGATTCCGCTGGGGTGGGGCGTCTTCCTTCAGCCTTGTTCTTTATTTGCTAGTGCACGACCGCCAAGAAGACAGCAGCAGAATACCTGCCCCGCCTGCGTTGGGGCTCACGTAGTCCTGTCCTGCAGCTGTCCCTGGCTGACGCGGCGACTTCCAATCTTCGCGGCCCCTGGGACGGTTTCGGCGAGGCATCTCACGCCCCGCTCACGACGTCAGACCGTCTCCATTATTGATCACAACGGCTAATTATAACGTTATAATAAACAATGCAGCGACACGGCCGCACTATATTCAGGCCAAAATACGGACTCAGCCCTGAACACTAAAGACACATCCCCACCACTGG
>MNPL01015913.1:22709-33253 GCA_002081605.1 Tropilaelaps mercedesae | reverse complement strand
GTGTGTGTGTGTGTGTGTGTGTGTGTGTGTGTGCTTAAAGACAAGCCACCCCCATTGCTTAATCAAGTGACACAAATTATCGGCCCATATCGAACTGAACGAGCTCGTCTATAGGTCCATGAAGTGTCGAGCCAAATCACCGCAGAGCATCGGATTGATAGCGCGGATCGACGTCAACATCTGGGCGACCATCGTCATCTGAGTCTTCACCTGAGTTCGTTTGTAATTGGCGCCACCCAGCGTTTGCCATCCCTCGTTTGCCGATAGAGAACGACAAAGTCGGCGGCTCGTTTTGTGGAAGCGACTTGATCTCGAGTTGATTCCGATCTCGTAGCGGCCATGGTACAACAGGGAAGACGTAGACTGACGGCGGACATGATCGGATCGCCGACGAACTTCGTCCATTTCGACGGGCCCTCGTTCGCTCAGACGCGCACCGTCGACCTGGACGAGGCTCGATGTCGTGTCATGTTCGATCGACTCCAGAAACCCTCCGGAAACTCGCGCAGCATCGCCAGTCGTCTGATGCTTCGGAGCGACTCTCCGCCGAGCGAGTGCTGCTTCCCCACCTCGCTGCTGCTCCGGCCCTCGTTGCCGGGCGGGTGCTCGACATCGGGCGGGTTTGGACCCAGATCGGGTCGGGGCGACACGTCGGAGGCCGTTCGTCCGGTCGAGATCAGTGCTCCGTTTAATTTCGTCCACGTTCGACACGTCTCACTCGACGGGGTTAAGTTAAGGCCGGCTAGCGGAACCAGCGGGGGCGGTAGTTTATGCAGACGCTCCGGTGAAGTAGCGGCACTCTGAGGTGCTCATGTGGCGGGCACATCACTCGTACAGGCCGGGTCACCCTCAAGGCACCCGCGAACGTTATGCGACTCCTTCGCGTGGCATTCACAACGTCTTCCGTTGGCTCCCACGTGAGCGGCGTCGCTCCGTTACGTCGGCGACCCAGGCCCGATGGGGTACGGAATATTCGTGTACGTTCGACAGGGAATAGACAGAACAATGGCTCGCTCCTCTCGTGCCGGGCCAACGTGACTGGACGTGTGTCAATTTCACCGGGAGCTTCATCAAAAGTCGTCGAGAGGAAAAAGTTCACAGGAGTTTCCGGCAGGTCGACGTTTTTCGCTGTCGGCGAAGACTCAGTTCGAGTATTGGGCCTCGCACGAGCGACGTGGCAGGCCAACATAGGACAGACGTCACAGCCTTATGCGAGGGTTATGCGAGAGTTGGAACGAAAAGGTGGAGAAACGTTTACCCTGCGGAAGCTCTAGGGCAAAGGCGAACACTCATCACTCTTTGTCCTATTGTGTTATTAGGCGACATTAACACGTTGTTACCTGCGCCCAGTCTATGGCCTGATATCGCGTGCGTGTGTGGCCGTCTACGCGACAAACAGAAAAGGAACAGGCTAGCCTACGCCAATCATGCGGCGTAAGTATGAGCCCGTACGCATGCGTGCACGGACGTGCTCGAATTTCGGCTGTAATCATCTCGATGGGCACTGCGCAACGACGTGCACAGTTGAGCGTACGGGGCCTATAGACGTGTCGGTTCGGCACGTCGGAGCTCGGTCTAGACGCTTTGTTTTTGGACTAGTTTGAATTAGCCCGCCATTGCCAGGTTAGCCTACAGCGCCCTCGACACGGTCGACCTCGGTACTCGCTGCGGTGTCTTCCGGCAGATCGCTCAATGCGTTCATTCGTGTCCCGCGGGCGTTCCGAGCTGACCTGTCAGTGAAATCGGAATGTCGCTCAGGCTGACCGCGACGAATGTGTCTGGAAAAGTTGTCGATCCGAATCGCTGGGTCTGTGCGAGCCTCCCGAACGGGGAATAATGGGCTGGGCCTGGGGTGGGGGCTGGGGCTGATTGGAAACACAAACAAGAGGAGAGAGCCGCCATGAATCACGTGGATACGTTCACGCCCGCCGTACATTCGAGACTCCTGTTCACCTGCTCCTGAACAACTCCTGTTCACCGGTTTCGACACTGAGGAGGAGGAGGAGGAGGAGGAGGCGGCCGGAATAGACGACGTACGGGCGAACCAGTTTTGCCCCCTCACCCGCCCTCCTGCCCGCTCCAGCCCTTGAGTACGGCGGCGGCGACGTCGGGGCTGGATAGGTTGCCCCGGCCGCGATCGTCGCTATGAGGCGCGTCGAGGGCATTTCACCGAACCGAAAACCGAATTGTGATTTAGGTAGTGGAAACGTTCAGAGTCTGTAACCAATGCCATTTAGTCAGGTGGAAATATGAATGATTTTACGATTCGATATGTGATGTTATGACAAGTCTGTTGATTGCAACACCTGTATTTATGACGCTCACATATACACACACACACACACACACGCATATATGTGTGTGTGTGTGTGTGTGTATATGGATGGGAGCATATCTAACCTCATCGAGTTGTTGTGTGTTACTATTACATTTGCCCTGTATCAGCCAGCCGAGCAGATCTCGGTAGAAATCCACCACCGCCACGACGAAGAGGGAAATAAACAACGTCGTGCTTCGATATTGTTAACCCGTGAATAGTTTTTCGTGTGCTCATTTGCGTTGTAGCTAGCGACGAATCCGATGCGCTAGTCGGAATATGTTCGATATCACGAACTACGAACTTGTTAGCGTTGGTTTTTTTCGATTCTAGCGTCCTCGTGTGAGCGTTTTCGGCGTCCGCTAAGTACGGCGAAATCGCTTGACTCGGCGTTAGAACGCCCTGTAATAGGACGGGGGCCTTTCGTTCAGGGGGGCCGGCCTCGCTCACCGGATAACCACCGGTTCACAGGTCGACCGACTCTCTCTCTCTCTCTCCATCTCTCTCTCTCTCTATCTCTCTCCATCTCTCTCTCTCTCTATCTCTCTGTCTCTATCTCTCTCTCTCTGTCTGTGTAACGCTACTTGGCCCCTAGAGCCCCCCATGCAGCAGCAGCAACATCACCGTCTGTCGTGTAGTGTTATTAAGCATTTGCAGCACCATAAAGAAAAAACGCTCACTTGAGATGTCGGTCAGACACAAAAAATGAAGCCGAGGTGTCTCCTCGTACGTGACGACTCGTACTGGCTTGATGGGATCGAAGACGGAGGCGGAGCTATGGCCACGAGTCCGGAGCACATCGGCCAGGTAAACGTCGATCGGAGAGAAACGAAACGAAGGAATCCACTCATGAACGTTTGCTCGAACAACAGCCGAATTACCGAGAACCGACTCGTTTCGGAGAGAACGTATCGGAAACGACAAAACATTCTCATGCGGAAACGGCGGTTGATGATCATCCGGCCGCAGGGCGGGCGCGTTTGTCGCGGCGTAGCTTTCGTGTTCCTACGAGAAGATGTTGAAACGTTTCGCAATGATTTTCAGCGTGTTTGTGCGGCGCCTAACTCGATTGTCTGATTCTGTTGTTTATTGTGTCGTTCGCGCCGGTGAACTCGGCGGCGATATTGTGTCGCTTCGTTTGACGTATGAGTCATTTTCGTTCGTGCTGTGGTGTCACGAGCGTACTCGATCGTTCGCCGCTTAACCTAGAGAATGAGGTTGAATCTATTTCTATATCCTGCCTATGCCAACCGACAGGGTCCCCAGACTTGAATATCGTTACCGACAGAACGAACTCTACAGACAGGCGTCTACCTGCCTGGTAGTTGCCGGAGCTCGAGCAGTCGCTCCAGCGGACGCTCCAGCGGACGCTCCAGCGGACGCTCCAGCGGACGCTCCAGCGGACGCTCCAGCGGACGCCGCAAGATAATGAGCCGCAGGTAGCGGAGCGTCTAGACGACTGCGTCAGGTATGTGACCAGCAGGTGCATACGCGCGATCCGAGGCGTCGAGTACTACGATCTTCTCACGGAATCTCGACGGAATAGAGCTGAATCCTGACGCTTCTGTCGTCCTGTGCGGCGCAATTCGTAGTAGCAGTTCGCTGGAAATTTTCGAATAGAAGCAAAAAAGCAGAAGCACTGCATCTGTACTCGAGTAGACGATCGAGTACAGATGCAGTGAAATGTGCACACATTGCGATGTTAAGCGTTCAGTAGGCCGGGCGGGCCCCCTTGGAGGGCCAAGGGGGCCAGATAGACCGTTTCATGCTCAGGTGCCATGCGACAGACGTCTGCCGCCCAAGATGACGGCACGATCCGGCGCCGCTCGTGCTCCGATCGGGACGGCACGTCGCCGTTCTGTCGAAGTATCATATATATATGTGTGTGTGTGTGTGTGTGTGTGTGTGTGTGTGTGTGTGTGTGTGTATGGCCGAGTCACGAAGCGTTCTCGTCCGAAGTGTGTGTTCCGCCAATCGGTTCCGCCAACATCTTCAGTCGGGGTCCGCGATACGAAGGCGAAATTCGCTCGTTTCTGCTGATGTTCTAGTCCGTTGGTACCAATCGTGCGAGGTAGTTGTCGTTTTCGCCTTCAGCAAACCTCGGTTGATATCTGCGATTGACTTCAACAATCACCGAATGTCGGACGAAAATCGAGGACGACGCTGAGCGGCTTGAAACCGTCGCAGGCCCCCATCAGGACCAGGGCGTACATCTGTTCGGCCTACGCGGCCTAAGCAATACTTCACGCTAGAATGAGGCTGACATGTGTCTTACAGAAAATGCCCGACCTGAACGATGACTGGACCCTACTCCTGAATATCCTAAGGGGAAAAAGGGAAAAAGTTCGCCAAACCTTTGAGCAGAGAGGGAGAGAGAAAGCGCAACGGCCACGTCTACGGCGCTATCGAATCCCTTCGTTCTTGGCTGTCCGTTTCTTCATCTCGTTTTGAAGTCTGTCGACGTTCGTCGGCACGTACGACGGTTACGGTGACCAGGCGCGTGTCGGTGGGCATTCTCGGGGGCAAGCATTTGTTGTCGTCGTCCGTGCATAAAAATGCGCTCCGAACTATTCGTTGTTCTTCGAAGCCGTCCACTCCGAGATCCGCGCATGCACGTCTCGCCTCTGCACGAAGAATGAAGAGAAGCCCCATGTCTTCTTTAGAGGATGAAGACCTCGCTGTGTTCAGACTCAACGCTACTACGAGTGTCCGACTGTCACTCAGACAACTGAAGAATCTCTTCACTCTGATCGCGTAGTTCAGTGTCGTTTCGTTGTCTGTGCCAGCAGCGGATAGATCGGCGCTGGCCGTCGGTCGCTGCTCTGATGTCGTAGGTATCTGACGCTTCGCTCTGAGCTTCTCTGACCGAGAAGACTGAAGGTCATCGGAAGGGTCGCATAAACGCAGCCGCCGTTGGCTCCGTCATCGGGGCGCGACCGACCGACCGACCGCCTTACGAATCGATGGGGGTTATTGCGTTTCGCGTGTACCCCGCTCGGGAGGAGGACGCAGCTGGTCTGACGCGTGCGAAGAATTCTCGACGCGTGCGTTTAGCCCTTTGAGGGGCAGACCTTTGAGGGGCAGACCTTTGAGGGCAAGTTTGAGCCGAACGTTCTGGCGCCGCTCGATGCTCGTGCGAGCTGGAACGATGACGCGCGATGGCGGCACCCAGAGCTGGAACCGGTGCGTCGCATTGCGTCGTGTCGACGGACGAACGTCAGCAAAAGTAGCAACGCCCTTCGATAAACGACGACGACGACGACGACGAAGAGCGTCTCGTAACATCCGCGTTTGAGTAGCGCGCGTCGGGTTTAAGGCCATTTTCCGGATTTGCTCAAGGTAACTCCTACAGGTCCATCGATCATCCGGAAAACTCATCAGACGACCTCACTGCTGAGTCGCCGACTGCTCCAGCAGGACTGTTCTGAAAACTTCTCGTTGACGGAGATGTTGAGCTAACTTGTAAAGGAAACTTTCTTCTACTGCGCGCGCAAATTAGTGCGAACAATTGCGTTGTTTGATGAGGGAAAAATTGACCGTCTCTAACAATTTCAATTAATCAAGTAAGAGAAAACGCCTGCTCAGCTTTTGATTGTTACTTGATTTCACTAAAAAGCTTAAGAGACGGACAAAATGATTTTATTGTTGTTATTCACTGATCTTGCTTGTCCTCGATTGTATTCTTCTACCAGGTAGAGAAATCTACAGACACAAATCTACGCGTAGCCTTATTCAGGCAAATTGTTCACGACGTCTACATTCGCTCGACCCAAAGTTCAAACAAAAAAACGAACCGACCCCCCATTTCTGGCGTCGTGACCGTTTCTTCTCGTCGTTCACTGGCCGACGACCCCTGATCTCTCTGCTGAGCCCGTCTACGGATCTGTCTCGCCATTTTATTGCGACTTATTCGGTCGGTCTCTATCTTCTTCTCTCGTGGCCATTATTTCCTATGCGACGACGCAACATGAACTCGAACGACGACGCCGTTGACCAGACAACTCAGCCGCATCCCTGTCAAGGTGCCGGTATCGTACCGCGAATGTCGCTGGCCCAGTTGACGCGCGCGCGCGCGCGCGCGGTGGGGAACGCTAAGCCGATATGCGAGCTCGTCTCTCACTTTCTCTCGGTGTCTTCTTTCTCTTCCTTCGACGAAGAGCGTCGTCGATATAGAACGAACCAGGCCGAAGATGCGCACGCAGCTGCTGCTGCATCGGCAATCGATCGGACATATCCGACCCACATTAACGGTGGCGCGCCCAACTCTTTGTTGATGCTAAACTGCGCCCCAAACAACGCGAGACGACCCAGTTGGGCTTGAAGCTCCAGCGCACCAGCAGAAAACGTCCCCAAAACGATTCCGATTAGACTGCGATTCGTGCTCGTGTCGCGGACGCATAAAGTTCGGCATCAGCCATGTTGGGCGTGTTACTACGCAAAAACGATCCATTGTTGTTGTTGTTGTTGCCGTTGTCGTCGTCGTCGTCGCTACAGCAGCAGCAGCAGCTGCTGTGTTGTATGTGACAAGCGGCGACACATTTTGGCCAATCTCGCGTGCCTACGATGCGTGACAAATGAACGTGATGAGCGGCTCGCGGCGTCTGTTCCACGTGACGGTCACTCTGCCTGACTGAAGTCGCCTGCATTCATGAACTATCATCTGCCATCGGACGCCAGACGCTGCGTGTGTGTGTGTGTGTGTGTGTGTGTGTGTATAAAGGTGGAATAAGGTAGTCTAATATGGTTTGTTCGTCGTTTCACATAACATTTTTCGAGTGTACGATTATGTGCATAGATAACACTGCCGACCGTAAAAGAGAGGTTCGTATCGAGCGCCGGAAAATCGACTGCGGCTACCCTCGATGAAATGCGTTGCTCAACTACTCTCTCAGGCGTCGTCCTCTCCACCGCAGTGTTGTCACCGATGCCCGCGAGCGATATTCGGACTTTCAGAAACTATAACATTGACCCCTTCCCTTAGAACAGTATCGGATCGCATCCATCGCGCACACGAGTGAACGCATTCGGTTGCGGCGTGCGGAAAGACTGTTTTATGCCGCCGGCCGATCTTCCTCATCGCTTTACAGATCAGAGCAGACTCACTTATTTTATATGACAACTTTCTTGAAGACCGCTCGAGCGCCCCATGGCCCTGAGTAGCTCTCAAAAAAGCACAGACGATTTGGTCATAACGAACGCGATATGCAATTACTAATAATTATTATTGGCTGTTCTATAGTGGCCATGAATGCGGCGTCAGTGGTAGACAAAGCCATAACTGAACTGCGTACGGACGCAACTCCATCAACAATTTGCCAACTATGCGTTCACTCCGGTCCGGAACCACTTGTTCGGGCACCGGGTGCGGCTTCACTGCAAATCATGGCCGACGGCCGGATAACGTTATGATGTAACCGACAGACGTCAGACAGAACGTAATGCATTTAGACATGGTCATGGAACAGCCCCTAGAAGTGAGTGAATCTGTTGGGGCAAAAGACGGAGGCCGAGGAGGGCCGGCGGCGGCGGCAGCAGCAGCAGTTCTAGGTCATTCGGTGGCGATCCAGTGGCCTTAACAGTGTGCGTTTCATGGTGGTCCGTCCGCGAACGACTGAGATAACAACTCTTACGCCATATTTGCCGCAAGCGAGGGTCCGTCTCTTGCTGATATTTTGTCTGCTGTGTATATATATATATATATATAATTGGTGTCAGTTGAAGGTCTTTCTATTGCTGATACCGATATTTCAACATAACGCTGACAACACAGGTGTGTGTGTGTGTGTGTGTGTGTGTGTGCGTGTCTCTTTCAAAAAACGACATCGGAGCAGCTGAAAGTGTTCATCGATATGAGAGATTTCATTAACAACCGATGTACTTGTCCGACTTGTATCTGAGGAATAAAAACAGACGTTTTCAGATGACATTTAAACGTGTGTCGATGGAGTCGGCGGTGTTGTCCATCTACGGCCAACAAACATCGACTCTCATGTCACGATAATAAATGGCTCGTTATTTACTGGCTCATGACGAGAAATAAAGGTCCAACAGCAATCGCCTTTGAGGCAAAGGCTGCAGACAGTGTCGATATAGACGAGCGACTGTTCGTGAATCACGATTTGCTGCGCTCCGGATGCCACAGTTTCGTTTGTTTGCGTCTCGTCTAAGGTAAAAGTGGGCCTCTTCATCGAAAGCGGCCGAACCAGTCGGTCCTTGAGATGAAATCGTGTGGAAAACATTTATATGTCCTAATATTAGGCCCTGATTGTGCAGCGGCCTTTAGCGGAACCTTCTACGTACACAAGTTTGCAATTGAGCCATGCCGGAAAATCGAAAAACAAATACAGATCTCTGTCGGCATTATTCAGATCGACACGAATTAGGCCAAATTATCGAAACGGTCCTGCATGTTTTCGATAATTCAATATTTTTCTCCAGTTCTCAACACTCTCTTTGGAATAATCCAATTCTAGGAGCCTCTAAAGGGGGCCATTCCCCCATCGTTTTGGTTCATCCAAGCTTCAAATCAAGCTTAATGGTCAAGTCAAGCTTACGTGTCGACCGCGTCGAATAAATAGTTTACTAAATATCGGCTTCATCACCTCCTCGTAGTTGTATAAGGCCGAGTGTAACCTTTCATCTGTCAAACCTACCCGACCTTTGCCGAGGTCAGCTCGGTTCCGCGAACACCGAAGTAACTTTGCGGGGATCTCGAAAAAAAAAAAAAGGAACACTTTAAAGTCAGTCTTCACCTCAAGTTGACGTTCATCGTATTCCGCGTTTGTATTCCCTTTCTCTGGCGGCAGGTCCCCTTCCAGACCGAGAGCAGCGAGGGGCGACAGTGACCAGCCATTTTCCAGAAATGTTCCATGCGCGGCTCTTCGACGTCTGAGACTGCTAAATTAACAAACCCGGCAAAACGATCTACGGACGGTTGAGGGAGGGCGCGATTTTTCAACGCCAAGAAAGTGTAAGACACATTCGCTAATTAGACACATCGCAGACACGCGGGGGTGACCTGAACGGCGACACGAAGACCGACCGCTGAAGGCAAACTGCCGCCCCTCAAAACATTCGCACGCCCTGGGATTAATCGAGTTACGCCACAGAACTGACGCGAGGTCGCTGGCCTTTGTTCTGGTCGAACACACAATCGCCTCGGCGACGCTGTGGCCGCAAGCGGTTCGCGGGAAAGCGAAGTTCCTACGTTGAGCTGTCGACAAACGCTTACCAGGACAAAAGCTAGCCAGGAACGGCTATGGAAAGTTGTCTTGTTAGCGTATGCAGATAAATACCCCCTTCAACACACACACACGTGTGCACATACACACACATATATACACACACACATATACACACACACACATATGCACATATACACACACATACTAAAATATACACACACATACAAAAATATACACACACATACAAAAATATACACACACACATAAGTACGTGGCTAGATATAAACGTATGCGCTGGATACGGACGAACGCAAGCGCCATATTTCGAATCGGAGAAGATCTGAAGCGGAGGTTACCCATCGGCCCGAAAGTGGTCAACGGAGCAGTCTGATCGATCATTTGCTGATTAGAAAGCATCGATCAGAAAGTTACACACGATCCATGCGAACGGAGGAAAGCAATAAACTAGGACAGACATAGAATAGTTGTTTTCGGTGTCGAATCTCGGCATCAGCATGAATGGCGTCGAACCGACATCCGAACCGAAGAACTGACGTTATCGTGAATTCCGCCGGGGATGAAACCGACTTCTTAGTCAATACTTCACTCTAATTAGTTTCGAGAACAAGCAACGTCCTGTTCGGTGAGGACATTTCGTGCCAAAATCGAGCCTCATTCTATGATCGCGCGCGTCTCGTACAACATTCGAGTAACCTAATACAGACGCGGCAGAAAAAACGACCTTTGAGATACCTTCTAGCTTCTTCGTCTGTCCACAAACTAATGAACGGCCTTCATTCTCGAGAGACGCAGGCCCTGCCCGACCTTGGCGTCGCGTGTGTTTTTTTCCCCTCCTCTCCGAGCAGAGAGGAAAACGCACGCGTTGTTGCTCACGTGGGGTCTTCGTCAGGGGGGCAACAGCAGCAGCCGCCCTATTCATCGCTTGTATCTTTCAGGGAGCTCAGTCGTGCCTTGCGCGGTGATCTTTCTCATTTACGCGGGCGGCAGGGGGGTTATCACGTTTCCGAGCGGAGGCGTCCGCC
>MNPL01015913.1:0-11548 GCA_002081605.1 Tropilaelaps mercedesae | reverse complement strand
GGGCATAAGCAGGCAGATGATGGGGGCGAGGGGGGGGGGCATATAGACATTCTGCAATGTGATCTGTGGGCAAGCGATCTATTGAGCGACACGCCGTCACCGTGTACTCGATTGAGCACATAACAACGACACGAATGGTTTTCGTCCGCCCGCCCGCCCGGCGACGATGCAGACTATGCCCATCTGGGGCATTTCGAGTTGGGAAGGACATACGGCCGTTATCAAGTTACGTAATAGTATTCAGCGCTAGTTAATTGAAATCTGCTCGTGTACATGTCAACGGTCAGGAAGACGGACGCTGTCGATTCCGAGCGCTGGCCTGGTCAGCGTTCTAAAAAACGAAAGCTTTCGTCGCAAGCTTTCGGTCGCCAAAAATTGAGAACGTGTGTGGCCATACGTAAAAAGTGTGGGGCAGGCAACGCTAATCTGTGATGGTCAGAAGCGACAATGACGAATCGCAAGATGATTCTTCGATTGTGTTCGGCACGTTCGACTACTCCAAGGATGCTTCCGGCTAATTTGCAGGTAGGAATATAAATTTATTTGACATGCTTTGACTGACTTGTGGTGAGAAATGTGTCTAGGACGTTTATGAACATGTGCAGAACTTCGATATACAAGGATGAGTCCAGATAACTTGAGAAGCGCAACTACAAAAAAGCTATTTGGCAACGCCGTGAAAATAACATTCACGGGAATTTACTGCGTTCCCTGTTTAAGCGCACTCTTACCCACTACAGATTTAATTGGCAAGCCTCGTTCTTGAGTCTAACGTTTGACTTCCTCGTTCATTTTATCGATGTAGATCTACGAACGCATTGTCGTCCGTAGCTCAAAACTGCATTAGACTGCCTCCAAAGAGCCTGAGACCCTCACTTTCAGCCTCGAATAAACTAATCGGGCATTTCCTATTTTATCTCTCATTGAGCGAACAACACCCTAGGATTTTCTAACCTCGCAACAGTTTGTGTAACTATAATGTAGTCAGTCACCCGCTCTTTTTCTACGAGAATGTCTTCCCGAAGCACAGGTGTACTTAACGAAGTCTCTTAATGACAATGTCAGCCTTCGTCGTTAGCCGACGATTATTAGCCAACGTTAATTAGATCTGCACTCGATCATACGATCTTCATCCCCATATTCTTTCTCTCCTAATCAGAGAAGGCCTTACTTCGTTTCCTTTTTCGTAGTTAGAAGCGCCTTCTCTACACACACCCCTCCCCCCCTCTTTCCCTTCTTCCATCTCCCTTCTTCATATCCGTTTATCGTTATTTAGGTCGTGTTGGATGGCTGAGACGCATCGTCGGTCCGCTCAAATTTGCCATAGACGGTTTCATGGCGTTGAAATGGCATTGCGGACCTTTATTCCCACAGCAGAAATCTCTCAGGCTACCTATCGAACTGCACCACGGCCACTGCGCAAGCAGGCGCTACACTGAAACAGGCCAAAATGTCCGTTTTTCGTCCGGCCTGACGGTCCCATGCGTTTGTCCCAGGTCGGCGGGAACTAATTCAACGAGTTGCCACATGACTGTGCGTGGTATAGTCGGGAACTCAGAGATTGAGGTGCTTGTCACTGTGTGCGCAATCGTTTCCATCAGCAAGGGCATTCACTTCGTCGAGCGATTCTTCTTCGTCGACTTTAGGACTTCGGTTTTTCTCCACTGCGTGGACGTAGTTGAGCGGGTGCGACATCGCAGGCCAGTCTTTTGCTGCAGCTCCTGGGGAATAATGAAACCTTGAGCTATTCCTATTTGTAATGTTTAGTTCTCCGCATATTATGATGAAAACAATCACTTCAGATTCCCATGATGGGGCTTCGTCTTCTGCAAGAACGAGAGAAGGAGGTAAATCACATAGAAGATTGTGCAGGAATTTCGTCATTAGTGGAATCTAGCTCGGAGCTGTAACACTTCTTGACGCAATTTCGTCTAACTTAAAATATGTGATGGTTGTTGTTATTTCGTCAAGGTCTATCAAAAGCGGCTTATTACTACTCAAGCCTAGAACATTTCCCAA
Source organism: Tropilaelaps mercedesae (assembly GCA_002081605.1). Classification (NCBI taxonomy): domain Eukaryota; kingdom Metazoa; phylum Arthropoda; class Arachnida; order Mesostigmata; family Laelapidae; genus Tropilaelaps; species Tropilaelaps mercedesae. The sequence goes on along the minus strand of MNPL01015913.1, from coordinate 9,529 downwards.
ATGTTGCGCCTCAGACCACGCCCTCGCCGAACTACTCAAGACTTCGCTTTGCCTGGAACACCGTTTATCATCTGCGTTGCCCTGTTTAGCCCTGCAATCAATAAACGCTCGACAGTCTGGCCCTTAGCGGTTGTTCAAATGTACTTCTAATTTTCTTCTGCTTTAACTCTGCTCGCCGCTCTTGGAGGTGACACGAACGCTCAGCTCAACCTTTAGAAGCTGATGACTTCCGCGATTTTCGGCCGATGTTCTATCGGGCCAGGGATACGCCACAGGGACGCAATGCACATTGCTATTTTCAGTAGCACTGTATCTCTCCGACGGCTCTTGCGCACCTCGGCTGTTCATTTCCATTCTCCCGAACCGAAATGGCCTTTTGATTACGTGGAACAGCGCCGCCACATTAGGGTCTATGCAGGCAATCTGGCATTCTTAACTTCGACGGTCCGGAGTCTTGCTCTCGTGTGCCTGCCCGCGTATTGCTACAAGTGACGCCTGCGTAGACGCACAAAATCAAGTAAATTGCCAACATTCGAATCGATTCGATCCTTTAAAGAACCTAGCACACGATATAACTTCTCGCACAGATATCATAACCTAAATAGTAAAAGTGCCACAACCTATCACGCATACGTACCATCAGGACATCATGACGTATCACGAGCGTGCAAAAACCAATGAAAGCGGCGCCACAGCGTACCACAAGGGTACCCGGAAATGCTCCTTAGAGTTAGCACAGCACACGTCAAAATACCATAGCAAAAAATGTACCACAAAGGTACCGCGCAACGACACCGCAGAACTGTTGCTCTAGAGGGGCCACAAAATTACACTAGGGGAATCACAACGATTTTTTTTGACATTTTTCCCCGGTAAAGCTCTCCCGCAATAGAATTCCAGTACAAGAGAAAAGCCAATAAGACGTCAGCTCCCTAGCCCCCTTAAAACCACACAGAAGGTTCGACTCCTTCACGAGTCTCGTTGACTCGCCCTGAAGAAAAAGGCACCTCAGCAACGGAAATGAACGGAACGGCTAAGCCGAGTTGGCGATAAGGCGAGTTTTGTTGTTGAAATAATGCACTACAGCGGCTTTTCTGCCTAGGTTCCTAGCCTAGGCTCTCGGAAGGACGTTATCCGTTGGACCCGCCACCAAAAACCACCTTTCTTAAACCGTCCCTAGGCCGACCTGTAAAACACTTCTCGCCTCTCGTGGGTCTCCGCCTACCGGACGTGATGCGCCACCAGAGTTGCACGGGCCAAGAGTTTCGCACACCTCAGACCTCACTCACCTCAGCCTGCTCACTCGCGGCTTCATAACCTCAACCCTTCCTTTCGGCCATACACACGAATCACAGCAAGAGACCACACGGGACTATTCCCTATGCCGGCTAGCTTTATTACGAAGATGAGTTAACTTTAGCGGAAAATTAGGTTTGCCACGGGTACAATGCCGCATCGCCATCTTTATTCTCTCCGTGAGGACAACGCCGGCGCTGTCCTGCCTCGTCCTTCCCCCCCGACCGGAGCGCGATGAGGTTAGATGACCCGGCTCAACCTGTCGCCATACGTCTTCTCTCTTGTCTGGCCGTCCGTCCAGGACCTGCTCATCGGCCTGAACAGGACTGAAGGCCTAATATATGAGTTTCTAATGAGTAAATCTCACTTGGTCACACACGTCGGTCTGCCATGTGCTAGAGGTCAGTGTTTGGCCATCTACGTTGACGCCAACAGATATTGCCGGACCCCTCGTCGGATCCCTCGCCGGATCCCTTGCCGGACTCTTCGTCGGATCCCTTGCCGGACCCCTCGTCGGATCCCTCGCCGGTGAAGGAGGCTAGAAACAAAACGGTGATGGAGCACTTCATCCTGCCGTAAAAACAAAATACACCCCAGCCACACTGCGCAGCGTGACGGCTCGCGTCACGCGTTTGCCGCGACGGTGTGCGCTGCAGATCAGTTTCAAGATCCGGAAAAGCGAACTGCTGCGACTCGATGGAAAAAGCCCCAGATGAAGAAGACGCCATTCACGGACGGAGGGAAAATTTCACAAGTACGAAAAATCGGCCGAGCGAATTTCTGCGTAGGCGTTGTGCGGCTATCGGCGCGATTGGCTCAATTCGGTGTCGGATCCAGACGTTGTTCTGCAGTGTTTGCTAATCCCCCCCCCCCATTCGGTGCTGAACTGTTCACTCAGAACTGTTATGCTCGAATAATCATACTAACGCATAAAACGAAAATAGTCGTGAAAAAATTCTAACAGCACATTCATAGCTGTGAACACCCCGCAGGGCACTCATTTGCATATTTTCTGCGCGCGTTCCCTACGCGAATCAACGCGGGGCCACTCACTCCCGAGACTCGAGTTCCCTGCGCCAGTGTTCGGCTACGAACCGACTCAGCAAACTACTATTCGCGTTGACCAACAAGCTTCGGTTTTTTTCTGTTAGTTCTGCGGATCGATCATGACCTCCATATAGAATCACGATTCTCTAGGCGGTCATGGCGCGCTCGATGAAACAAACATGTCCTGCGCAAAGGCCGAGTCCTACCTGTGGCGTGGTCTATTGCACCGCCGAGACCGCGGTGTTTCCATTCGCGCTAGATATTCTATGGCTGTCTCGTACCGAAATGCAAAGGAGGCTGTTCCCCAGATTCGTGTGGTTAGCGGATCCAGGACTTCGTTCCGCCGCCGCCGCCCCCCTTCCGCCCGGCCGTCGTGAAGGTACGCCCACCCGAGAGTCACGCCTTCGCCCTCCTGTATGGTGGTGGCGTTTCGTTTCAGAAACGTATCCGAGCAACGAGAATTGCATACTCCTGGAGGAACTCCGGGGGTGCAGAGCAGTACATCTCTTGTTTTTCGTCTCGTTGGGTAGAATAGCGGGAAATTGCCCACCCGACCGCCTGGCTACGCGCGATAGCCGCCCCTCGTCCTGCTTCTCCTCATCCTAAGCGTCGTGACAGCTGGACCGTTGTCGCAGGTCCTAGGCCGCGGATTCCGTATTCAGCAGCTCATTAGTGCAGGCTCAGACAGTATCAGGCGTTCTGGCGAACTCCTAGAACGAGTTCGCTCTTTGTCTCGGTTGCCGCGAGGCGCCCATATCTGCTCTGGGTTTTGCGTCGCTTTCCTTTAGCCCCGAGGGTGCGGCCGAGATGGGGATCCGGGGCCAACCTAAAGAGACCGAAACGACGATCGGAGACGGTACCGAAGTGGAAAACCTCCTGCGGTGGGTTTACTTTTCCTTTCGCGTGCAGGCAGGTGGATACCCCCAGCAGGTCTTCTTCTTTTTCTTCTCTTCGTAACGCTCGACTCTGCCTACGTGCGCGGGCGTTACGGATGTCCGACGTGCGCATTCCATATATATATATATATTTGCATATATATATGTCGATTCGCTCTTCCAGCCAAGCTGAATGAACAAGGATATAGTCGGCGTCGCGGAAGTCGTCGAGGGAGCGTGAGCACATGGAAAAGAAGCGGTCGTGTTTTCCGAAGAGAGCGCAGAGTCCCTGTCGACTCCATCGATTTCGACCGATTTCCAAGTCTCTTTAACTCCCCGATCCGAACTTTTCCGGCCATCTACGGGCCTAAGTGCTCAGACCGGTCGCGTGTAAGAAGCCGGCTAAGTTGAGCTGGGGTCTCGGAAATACGAAAACGTTGCCGAGCGAGCCGAACCCCTTGTGAAGCCCCCCGTCGTCACCCCAAGTAAGTGACAGAGACAGGAACGGAGCGTTCGTTGAACGGCCCAGAGACAACTCGTGACTCGTGCGGAGGCTCCGTATGCGAGCCGCCTGCGTGGATTTCCCGAAGAGGGCCTCAGGGTTGGATGATGATGATGATGATGATGATGATGAGGGTGATGGCGATGTTGAACGGCGGAGAGAAAATGGTGATGACATCATTTGACAACGATGCCACGCTGACGACGACGACGACGACGCCGCCGCTTGGGGAGGGAAATCGCTTCTCTCTCTGTGCGTTCGGCCATAATCGGCGGCGGCGGCAGCCACTGCAGAGCGGCAACCTCCAGGGCCCCTACGTGGTGGCTTATGGTCGGTCGACGCAGTGCCGCCGTCCTCGAAAGGACGTACGCCCGGATCCGGCGCACGGGTAGGAAGAACCGGAGGAGGGTTGGATAGAAAATGCTCGATATAAAGAACTGCTCGCCCTGCCCGGAGGATATGCCGTTGCTACCGGCGCTTCCTTCATGGGGGCCGAAGACGTTAGCCGGAACGACAAAAAGATGACGCGACCATAGCCTGAGTCGCACGGAGAGGACAGTAGTAGCGGGTCTGGCGAAGCACCAGGAGTCGACGCATAACGTTGGGACTCCGGCCGAGCTCCCGGCGGCCGGCCGGGGGTTGGAAAGCGATCAACACAAGCCGTCGTAGGTAAGAGAAGCCGATTTGAACCTTTTGCAGCGTCAGGGAGAAAGAGTAGGAGGTGCTTGGTTCGGACGACGGCCCGAGTCAGACGAAGGCTGTTTCTCAACTGAGCGAAGTCTCTATGCCGTACCTTCTCCCTGTCGCGGTGGGCCTTGGGATACGACTGCTGCTGACACGGCCTTCGAGGAAGCTCAAGAACACCGACCCGGGCATGCGACCTTCGCTCATAACTTCGTGGCTCTACGATTCAAGCGTCCATTGGATTGGAAGTGCATGACTGTCCGCACCAAATATCGTAGTTCGGCCCGTCACGTGTCATCGTATGACCTAAGCGCTAGAGAGGAACAACAAATATCGGATGCGAAGGCAACACAGAGAAGCTTCGGACGGTCGGGAAGCAACTTCTATTCGCTTAATACTTGCGAAATGCCTTCGCGTAGCGGCCAAGACGCGTTTATTTTCACACACACACACACCAATCAGTGCTCGGTTCTGGCTCATATACCTTCGACCATGCGCAGTTTTGGGCTAGAAAATAAACGTGATTTTTTAAGCAAGAGGCGTTTAACGTACGCTCCGAGACCGTACGCCGACCGGATCCCAACTCGGCGCCAAAGTAGCAATAGAGCCCTGCAAGATTCCCGTCTTCTTACCTAGTTTTTTTTGGAGGTAGACCCGTTTGCCAGGTATCCGTGTCCCTAATAGAAGCCGATTTACTCTGATCTACTTTACCAGAGCCTTGAAGTTCAAATGTTTTTCATTTGAGCCGACAGCTGCTCGATGATGTGAACTCTGCCGCGTACGCTGAAGCTCGCTCTTCCCATAGCGGCTTCGCTATAAATGTGAGCCTCAGGGGCTGTATTACTCAATAAAACAACATATCTCATATCTAGATAACAATTTGTGTTTTTATAGAACCCGGTGGCTGGCACAGGCGGTCAGTTTAGTGATTTGGGCATCCTCTACCCAGAAGGACGTCGCCCACAGTTTACAACGGGTTTCTCTATTGCGTCCTTCTGCCGAGCCAGTGATGACCTGAGTTGGTGTCGAAGAAGCGCGTCCCGGCGCTTCTTCGGCGACTTCGACGTGACAAAAAGGTCAAGAAAGTAGTGTCCAAAGAATCCGCAAACAGTGCGGCTTACCATCGTATATCATAGTCGGACGCAGAGATATCAGACGAATCAATGGCCGAGCGAATAGGCCCCCCTTGAGCGTGGTCCTGGTTGCCGATACAGCCCGCGCCAATGCTCGTTTCGAAACGCGCGCAGGACACTTTACTGGCAGCAAATTACAACGCGCGACGGCTTCATTTACGCCTGGCGTCCGTCCCCCTTGAATGTCAGCCGTTCCGAAAGGAGGCTACAGACCCGAAGATCAAAGTCCCGAAGAATAACTGGACTGCTCCATATAATCAGAAAGTTGTCCTCCTCCAGTCGCTCCAGTTATTTCGTCTTCCATCTCAAAATACCACACACGGCTAACACTTGCAATGAAGCTACGTCCCCTACGAAATTGTTCTTGCGCCAGGAAATGGGTTAAGATGAGTAACGGGACGTCCCTTGGAGTCGTATACATTTCGCATCCGTCTATCGTATACGATCCTGACCAAACCCCCGTTGGCCCATTCGTCCCCAGCGGGGTTCTACGGCAGCTTTTGACGCTACAATTGGTCCTTTACGCATGGGCGCTCATAGGTTACGCTTGGCTCATGAGCACTGACCAGTCCGGAGGACGGCCGCAATCACTATGAAGCGGTGTAGTGGCGCTGGCAGGCCAAATTCGCTGAGCCTATTTTGATAGCTTGCTCATTTGCTGGCAGATACACGTCTGTCCTCTGGCAGAGCCTTCCCGCCCATCAGCCAGCCAGCAGTGAGACGACAGGGCAAACAGAGAGAAAGTTTCAAATGGCTTTAGTACTGAACGATTCGGGGTAGAAGCATACAATTAGGACTAAGGGACCTATTCAGGCCGGATAGGCTCATTCCACGGTGGACACTGCAGACCGCTCGCTCAGAAACGTCGCCTGCTCGATTCGCTCGCACAAGCGCGGCCCTAAATGTGGCCGAGAGCACGAAAACTACGAGAAAAATAGTCCATATTGTAAAATACGTATTTCGACTACCTGACGAGAGTCTCACAATTTGTTTCATCGACCACCCCTCATAGAAATCACAGAAAAAGTTCGTTCGTCCCTGTTCGTCATGCCTCTTAGACGTAGAACTCTTCTACGTCGAAATGCCGCAGCAGCAGCTTCTTAGCGTTCGGTCGTCGGAAAAAGAATCGCCAGCTGATTTACTCGAGTCCTTTGTATCTGTCCTGGTTTCGGCAGCACCTACCGACGGGGGGACTCTACAGCGTAAGGGGGTTCTGCTTAAGGCCTACTTGGGGTCCCAACTTCCAACTGTGCGTGGGGCGACGCGCAGCGTGAATCGAATCCCACGCACAGTCGACATCTGGCCGGCCTGTCAACGTGGCCGGTGCACGTCTTGGCTGTCCGTCGCTTCGTCGGCTTCAGTAGAGCGAGGCGAAGTACGGCCCCCTTGTGCAGAAGGGAACGGCAAAACGAGAGATATTTCAGTGTCATGTACTGCGAAGGCAAAACGTGCATTTGACCTAGACGAGACAAAGCCCCAGCGGGGCATCGAGAGCACGTGGGGCGACGCGACATGCCAGCATCGAACGGACACTCACGTCATCAGTTTGTGTCGTCCAACGATCTCCTACGGCGCAGAACTTGTCTTCGGCAAGCTCATTACACCGTCATTTCGCGTGTCTAATGGAGCTTTTAGACGACGAAGTGGCCCTTAAAAAAGGGGACGCCGTATATCACAGCCCGTGAATGGGTGCTTGTGATATCTCTTTTTTTTTTTCTATTTACTGAGGCAACTGGGGATTTTTGGCGCATGCAAAAGCGCAATGCGAGACTCGGACTCAACGGAAATAGCCGAAAATCCATTTTTGACAAGTCCAGCTTTGGAGAGCAGAAGCGATAGCGTTCGAAGTGTTCATTAACTGTGCCGTATAACTCACGCCTACCTCGCCGGCCTAAGGTGGCCAACCGTTGTACGTTCTACCGAGACCCCCCCCCCCGCACGTATCCTGCACGTCAACCTGTAGGGAAAGGAGTACAGAATCCTGTATCGGGCAGGCAGCGTAAGCATAGCTGTGCGGATTAGTTGCAACTGCACGCGCTCTCATTGGCAAACTACACTACAATCCGAAGATAAAACTCGATACGTCGATGGGCATCGCTCATCTGCACCTTCCCGATTAGCATCGCCTATGAAAACGCTGGTGGCTGTCTAAATCCGCATTTGGAGCCTTTCCTCAAAGCTACAGGCTGAGATAGTTCAGTCCCATGGCAGTAGCGCGGAAACTCTGTAATCCAAGCTTATCCAGCTTTCCTTAGCGGCCCCGACCATTAGATCCGGACGGGGTCATTAGCAATAACTTGTCCAAAGGACACTCGATCATGGGCCTGCGGTCCAAAATAGCATCCTTCCGTCATTTAAGCTGTCAGGCCTTTTGGAACAGCATTGGGGACAAACGACGTGAAAGAGCGACTGTCCACTGCGACGCTTCGGCTCACGAGTTCGGCGTCGTCCGAGCGTCATCACGTGCGCCAGCGGAGCTTGCGCGCGTCTCGGCCCCTTCATGCTGTTGCTCCCGATATCGAGTTCCGGTGCTCCAACGTTCGGACGTGCGGTTTGCGCTCGCCCCAAACGCTCACTCGTCTATCGCCGCTGATGAGCTTCCGCATCACAGATTGGAGCTGGGGCAAGCCCGCGTCGGGGCAAGGCCACTACAAGGCCATCAACGGCATGCGTGCTTTAAAATAGATGACGCCACGCACATCACGCCGAGACGTGCGGCTTCGATGCAGAGACGTCGACGGAGTCTGCGCTGACGATCTCACAAATGCGCGACGAAAGAAGCGCGTCGGCCTACATCGATTTCGATCTGCGGAAATCTGCGCGGACGGCGTTTGCTGGCCAAGTCACTGGCTCATGTTTGGAGCATTTTATCCCAACAGCCACGTCTTGGACTAAAACGGTTGGTCGCACTGCATCTATTTGCTTCGTGTCGCAGCTGATCGTTTTCGATCATAGCTCGCGTCAACTGAAAACATAGATAGAAAACAGAAGACGAAAGACGACACCGAAGAAACGTATAGGAAACATCATCCTCCCTAGGAAACGACCTCAGTCCAAGGCCGGACCAATAGCAGTTACATCGCGGGACATCATAGCGTCAAGCCGTATCCGGCTGAACCGTGCGCAAACACGCGCAAACCCTCCAGAAGCCGAAGTCCGCCTGCAGCTCGAGGAACCCCCGGCCCGATCCCCGCTCAAACCCCGGAGGTTTTTTCCGTCCCGCCGGCGGGCGTTCACGGGCCGAACAACTGGAAGAGGGAACTCGGCCAAATTGAACCACCGAAGCATTTGCTTAATGGGCAAAGTTGAGAGGAGTTGCCAGTAGTTCGCGGCGCCCACTTCGAATTCGTCCCGTCCTACTATCGTCCGTTTGGCCCCCGGGCCAGTCTCTCGGCCGAGAGGAGGCCGCCCCTCTCTACATCCTCCTCGGAGCAATCGCCATCGCTGCGATGTGCTGATGCAAGTTGGGAGAACAGACAGGCCAGAGTGGTCTTCTAAATAGCCACTCATCAAGGCCCCTGGGCCCCTCTCTCTGGCCTCCTCTCGAAATTCAACGCTCCAAACCGGCTCAGTCGAGTGCAGACAGGTCCCCCTACCTAGGCACACTGAACAGTTGGGTTAGGCCCCCATCGCGTCGGCCTTTCATTGTCCTGCATAGCCGCCGAACGGCGTCAAAGCTTTGGCAACTGTTGAGTGGAGGAATCCGCTCTCTAGGTAGAAGGGGCCATAAAAGTTCTTTTCGAAGCTACCGAATTCCGACGATCAGGCGAATTCGGATGGCCGAGGCGTTCGGAGAACGACGAGTGAGGCGCCGGTTGCCACCAGAACCCGATGGTAACCCGTTGGCGATACTGTCACGATACGCGGATGCGTCATGCAATGATTCACCTCAAAAATGGACAGCGTCACGGAGACGCTCAGCGAATAGGATCTGTTGATTGCATCGAAAACACGGCCATATATATATATATATATATATATATATATATATA
>MNPL01015911.1:4855-24609 GCA_002081605.1 Tropilaelaps mercedesae | reverse complement strand
TATATATATATATATATATATATATATATATATATATATGTATATTACACACACACTTTTCAGCGAAAGCGCACTTAAAATGTGAGCTAACTCAGTAGGATGAACTAGTCCATCACATATATCGTTGCAGTTGTACTGGAGCCTATAATCACGATCACCATTTTTTGTCTTAATTTTAGTATCGAATATTTACGTTGGGTTTTTTCTTTTCGAAGGCTGACATTTTGCTCCTTGTATATCTGTAATAAGCGAAAACCCAGTTGAATCTATTTTATTTTAGGGAAGCGTTCGTACTTGTAATCGGAGAATTTGAAATATCACTGTTAACCGCAACCGAGTTATGTGGTGCAACAACAATGTTTTGAACTGCTCACAATACCAATGAAATTTTGTCGTAAAGTCATTTGTAAGAAAACAGTGAATCGTCCATGCCAACTATAGATAAGCACATCGCGGTAGGCTCCAAAAAAACTTGAAATTAGTATTTACATCAAGCAGACGCGTGGCTGAAGTTTGAAGTAAACTATTTACTTGGTGAAATTTTTATATTGAATAATTACCGAAATCTTGATTGTCAATTGATTTACGGTACGACTATTGAAGGCTTGCCAGCCTTTTGTCTTAACTCAAAATCATAGACAGTACCAGGCTTAGAGATGCCAATAAATATATTTATAGAATATTCTTTTATCGATCATACTTATCAGATACTCGCGTCTCCGGCCTATAATTAACGATGCAGCAAGGCAACAATTGAATGTAGTACGTTTAAATAACGAATTGAAGACTTATCTACGACTTCGATATTGTCAAAATTCTTCAAACAACTGGCGGCGATCATGATCTTCGCCAAGGGCTACCTTAGTGGGTCAACGGCTATTTCATTAAATAACCCAAAATTAGCCAACAAGCACTATTATGATGCTCCCACGTGGTACAAAAGTGCCCATCAGAAATCTCAAAGGCTACTAAAAGCTTATCTTCATGGACAAGGGGATAACCGGGAAGAACGAAGAGTAAGGTTTGATGAAAACAAGAACATTGTTATTCTGTATGACTCGCCGTATAAGTATCACGAAGACAAGGAGGAGATATGGAAGCCAATCATAGTGGAGCAGTTTCCTGGACAGCCCAAAAGCTCAAAAGGTTGCGAACTACTTGGTTGCTACTGCGATGGCCCGTTGCTATGCTGGGAAGCTTTACCACTATGGGCACTGACAATGGCGGCGTCAGGACTGAGCTCTTTAGTATCATTTAACTGCCTCAAACGCGTGTTCGGAGCCCACTGGCCAAGTGTCTTTTATGGCTGCGTCAGTAACAGTATCTGCCCGCCTTGTTTCCTTCATTCAAACCCTCCAAAGTTTGTATATTAATCAGTTCACACCAGTGCCAAAAATTCATATAACAACAGGGCGTTCACCGATGTACAAAACAATACAGGCAATTGGGTGGTTCTTTTACGTTTCTTTAGCTTATAGTTGCATCTGCCTGTGATGTGACAAATAAGAATCCGTGATGCTAGTATATTTGCGGAATGGATATTGGAAATCGCCCCTAAAGCTTCTAACATGTGGTCCCTATCGAAGGCACAATTTCATTTTCTTCCGTAATAATTAATTTTGTATATGTTCGCAAGCCGTACCACTTTCAAGCATTCAGCGTAACTTGAGGGCGCATTCACGCTAGTAGTAAATAAAGGAAGTGTAAGTGAATATTTCCCATTTATATCTATACGCCGCGTGAGTAGCAAACAGTGAGAAAGGCGCCTCTCATAATCCTTTTAAAGTCTCACATACTGAAATAGTGAAAGCAACAGACTCGAAGCTTTTTTGCGGCACCCGATCGCTGTTCCCGACGCTGTTTGAATACTCCCTCTAGATTTCCCTCTGAACATTACCTTGTGATGATTAAAACTAGATGCGTATCACATCAAACCATCGTATCACATCCTGCACATATATCCGTGGCATCTTAATTGCCGTTTTTCAATTTCGTCACGGACGTATTACCAAGTGGTCTAATTTTTAACAATATTCTTAATGTTGTGCTTCTAGTTCTATAAAGTGGTTCAAGATCAGCGAATAAAAGTTCAAATTAGTAGTTTTATGATATACATGTGTATGTGCTATTAGATGAATACTGCTTAATCAGAAAATTGTAATGTGGTTTCTTTCCAAGAAAATGCAGAGAAGAAATTTAACTCACTAATGATTATGTCAGCTTTGGTGTTTTGTAAAATAATAAATTCTACTTGTTTCTCCATATTAATGTAAATACATTAATATCTGTGTTACATCCATTCTATCAATAAATCGTGGAGTTTAAAGCTAAAATTTAGGCCGGAAAATTTAGTTCCGGCTCTTCATTATTCAGGGATTTCACATTATTGGTCAGCAGACGCGCTGTACGATTGAAGAACAACTGGTTTATGACAACGCTTTATGCTTGTTATGCTTACTATACTAGCCATTATAATTATTTTCCACCGCTGTGAGACATATCTGTTGCACTCATCTTATGCAGTTTTCTTACTATAAAAATACGTTTAGGACTGACCATTAGCATTTACAATTTAACGGTACCCCTTTTCGCATTACTTTGTCGTACTCCATAAACGTAAATGTGCAGCGGCAGGGCTCGAACCCTTATCTCACCCACGTGTCTCTTCCGGTCGCAAGGCGCACGCGAATGCTCCAAGGTATTAAGGTCGAATACTATCTCATGTCGGCATCCCTGTGGAGGGCCGTTGGACTATTGATGATAGACTAAAACGATATGGAGGCGGGCCATAGCAAAGTGCGACCTTACATTGAAATGTTAAATGAACCATTTTGATAGTCTCTTGGGAGGTTGAGGAATCATATAGGCAAACAATGTAGACACAGACTTGACTGCAAAGGTTTCAAAAAGAAATTAAAGAGGTGATTCAAATTATAAAGCTTGCTGAAGGAACGGTCTAAGAGATACGAGAGTTTAAATTTATTTTGAATGTAACGAAGACCTCAGAACGAATTATTCAGAGAACTTGGTCTCTGAATGATTCGACGAACCATATGTAGCTTTCAGATGGATTTACTTATTAAAAGTCGTAATTTAATAGTAAATATTTAAGCTAGTAAAACACAAACCAATTACTTCAGTCTTGTATATGCTTTTGTTCTAAAAAATTATCTGACTCATTACATTATCCATTGATTTACATAGGTAAAATATGTCTTTAAAATACAACTATCTACGGCACCAGTAAGCTTAGGTATAGCAAGTATACGAAACCACCGATAGTTAATGGCATGCGCGGTAGGTCTGACCTCAATGATCTCCCTGATATGGATGAGAATCGACTCAGATAGTTTGTCGCGTCCTAACAACATCTGTGATTCGACTTCTAAGGGGACAATTAATTGATAATTGTGCGCTTCGGTTGTATTCATTTTCGTATTATCCGTATTCGTGTATTGTGTTCTTGTTGTATTCATTTAATTATAATTAAATAAACGAATACAAACATCTTCGTTAATAATTACGAAGTATCTACATATGGCTGGACGAATATAAACTAACTTGTTAAGACGACTTTATTGGCAGAGTTTTCTGGATCAGGAATGCGTAATCTTTAATTTCATCTTTATTTGAACGTTTAAATATCTGCGCGAATTGCAGCAAGTCGATAGCGCAACACTGTAAACCTAGCAAATTAAACAAATCGATATTTCATAACGCCAAAAGTTGTAGCAGAATGTGAACAGTGTCAATTTGTCAGTTTTACCTTTCCACTATGACATTATGTTGCAATTGCAATGTAATTTAATCTTTTTTGTTATCTTGTAGCTTACATACCTAACGTTCATATACATTGGATTAGTTAAATATATCCTTTCGTAGATACATCCACTGCGTGTGATATATTTATGGGATGAAAAGCGGTACGACTATTCGGTAGATTACTACTAGAGAGAATTAGCTTAGAGAATTTGTGGTTATCCTAACAACTTTATAGTCAAACTGTAACACTACCGAAACGCATGTTACTGAAATGGTGAGATAGTAAATCAAGCTGCTCAATCTGTGCGCAAAACACCCGAACTTGGGAAAGTCTCATTAGGCATGGTTGTTTAGTGTTGATCTAAGAACAGCTGCAATTGAAGAACAACGTCAGTATACCCTTCCATGTTGTATGAAATACAGGACTGTATGGTGATTGAGATGTATAAGTGTTAATATCCTGATGAAGAAGTATCATTTTAGCTTTAGTAAAACCCTGATGGAGGCGATCGACTAATATGACATGACGGTCACGTCTAGCTTGATACAAAATCCAATATGGTCTAGCGTACACCTTGGAAGCCTGTGATTAAATGAGCGAGCGAAGCTATTACCACCATGAGCACCTGTTTTACAGAGAAAAGGAGCAGAATTGAATTACTTTTTAGTTGCTAACGAAGTTTTTGAGTTATTTGTGTCGTTGATCAAAGCATCCATACATACGGCATAGTCGAAAATTACTGCGTATGAGTTTGTTTCTTATTATAGTGTTTTTCAGCGTAGATGCCTTTTATTATAGAGCAATGGAATCATGTAAATATGAAACATAAATATAGAGAAAGTATCGTATATTTACTCCATATGCGTTTAAACTACAAAAAATGCGCTTTTTCTACTCACCAGTTACGCTTTCCTGTAGGTAGATCCCAGTGGTGCAGATAAGAGGCTATTCGCACTGACGATACGTTCTCTCAATCTCGATTTCTTGTTACACATGAGATATACAGTGGCCTTACTCACGGGAACGCCCATGTGTAATAGCGACACTGTGTCACGATGGTCTTTGTGTAAAGCTAATAAACCCCCGTTATAGACCAAAATGTAAGTTGTTATTTTGAAATAGAATGTATGTGGAAGTAATTTTACTACGCTTCTAGCAAGGAAGTCATTATAAAAACAGTATCCCCATCCTAAGGAGTTCACTACAAGGTACGGCGAGTTAAGGGTACCAAAGCAAATCAAGTACTAAATGCGAGTCAGGGCAGATTGTTCAGGTGGCGACGATCCCTCATTGGCGGTTTGAATTCTAAATATATCTAAAAGTACCTTAGATCTCGTCATGATGGTATAAATTAGTTGTATTAGTTGTTGTAAATTAGTTGTTGGAAATTATCACGAAATGAGAATCATTTGCTACCATAACAATCTCTGAGAATGCTACCGTTCTACCGCTAATTTCTCTCACACTTGCAATTAAAGTAGAATGGACATAACTCATTGTGAAGATGGACCAAACCTCTTGAAACAATTTGATACAGTAAGAACGCATCGTAGTTATATTAAAATCCGCATCAGTCAAAACAGAGCAACGCAATAATATTTTTATTTGAACACGCAATATTTTGTAACGGAGATGGCACTTTTGCATTTGATATGCTCGTATCTCAAGAAGTAAAGTACACTGAGCACAATCCTTTGCTCAAGTATTGCATATCTAAACACACGCCGACATATACTTATATATCGGATCCTGTATTTCTGCGTACATTTCGTGGCGTTGCGCTCGCTTTGATTGAAGACGCTTCTCCCTTTCGGCCACGTTCTTCTTTGCGTTTGGGTATGCTAGCAAGTATCAAAATCGTGAAATCGTCGCGGTTCCGTGTATGATTCTCCATCTACAAGTTTTTCTGCAATCAGAGCTGAATTAGATATGGCATACATGACCAGTGGATTCTGTTGAGGTCATCCAGTCAAAGAATATGCGTACAAAGAATACCATACATATCTAAGACTTAAAACGCCATGTGAGCTGAAGCTATGCGGCAAAGCACCATTCTTAGTTTAATTAAGAGTCTAATAGCGGATATATCCTGCTCTTGTGAAGTTTGTGTAATAATCTTTGGGAGAGTTCGGACAAAGTTAGAACAAAAATTTGGCTTTCTCATGTCGCAGCTTTTCGTGACTCTGCATGAGATCGATCAGAAACAGGAGATTTGTACCCGTCTTCCACGCAGTAACGTATAGCCGGTACGCATCTTACGGCAATTGGTCATTCGATTTACAGACGTATCACCTTTCATTTTGCGTTGGGCGCTGTTGTTGTACCATTTATTACAAAACCTTTGCTACTAGCGTCCTTGTTTTTGGCGGCGGAATTTGATGCGTCACGACCATATAATTCTCTTATTTATATCCAATTGGATTGTATGTCTAAGCACTATGTACACCTAATAATTGTTTGAGATTTTTAAAAACAAATGTGAAATGTACCCATCCGTAATTCAAAGCCAAAGCCATACCTGACGTCATCTTTCATAAGTTTTGTTCCGTGAGAATACAACATGTCTTCCCGACGTTTGCAGAAGCTCAGAGGTTGGAATCTTAATTGGGCACACGCTATCTTTTGGACCTTTCAGCATGAACATTCTGATTTCGCTGTTTTCGCAGATTGGACTCCTTAATTTTGTAGATTGCCGTGGAACTGTACGGTTAGAACGCTAATAGGTTTAGCCTCGAACAGAGTTACTTTCCCATTCTTAATGTCTCGCCGAATACGCTGACACACAAGCGTTGGGCTGGAACTACGGCGAGCTCGACTGCGCAGATGAATATATGCACTTTTGTTTACTTTCTTTACTTCATGTCTTCTCTTGTAATCTTCATGATATTCACTAGTGGTGTGTAGAGATGCGACAAAAAACTTTCTCCTTTATCTAATAAAACTTTTGTGTATAATAATTTTAATCTAAATTGACAACTGCAGTGGATTGCTTTGCATCATATTTCTTCACCCACTGTAGATGACTACACGGCTTCGCACACTGTTTCACATCAGTTCGGTTCTTAATAACCTTGCTGCCCGATGAAAACCCTTTAATGTGTCACTTTTGTTCTGTATCACTGTTGGCTGCATAATTTCGGGTTAAACATCTGTAGGTTACATGGCTGTCCACTCTTTATTGACTCTAGATGAAATGGTCGGTAGCAAGTATATTGACGAGCAGGCTGCTCGTCAATGTGCTGAACAAAAGGACGGTCGTAAGGTCTGCAAAACTGCGCGACAAAAACGAGTGGATGAGTACCGTGAGCACCGAAATATTTTCTTAGGTAATTGGTCGTCAGGAACGAGGTTAGAGTCGTTGTTAGAAACTGGATACCAAACATTGCCAAATTGTTAGTGGCGAAAAGGTCTCCTCAATTAATTGTATTTTTTCCGGCCTGACCGTTGACTCCGTTAATGTCCTGTTCCTCTGAGTCAGGTCCGATGTTTACAGGTCGAAGTCCCACTCTATTTTTAGGTAAACGAGCTGGGTTTTCAGGAGGAATATTTGTAATCGGCGGAAGCTTTCGCTCTGGTACAGGCGGTACTGTCGGGAGGAGCCCGCTAGCCCAACTCAAAACGATATATTCTTAGATACCACAGCGCGCGGGCACCTAAACCCATTTCAGTCCATAACTTATCACTGATTTGAACGCTCCTTCGGTATTAATTCGCCGCTCTTTTGTATTCAACCAGTGACTTATCACATGCTACCTGCGCAGCTTCCTTCCTATTTTTTATCTCAAGAAAATAGGTGGAAAAGCTCGGACCGTGATGCGCTCGAGAAATTACACTCAACGCAGAGCTAAACTCACTTAGTGCTACATTATAAGTTTGGGTCGTTTTTTTCAGCACCTGTTGACTCTTTTTCTCGATGGCCTCGTGAGCGACGACCAAAGCTGACCTCCCATGTATCTTTGTCAAGTAGCTTTTCGTTTCCTTGACCATTGCTCCCTTATTTGCCCTTCCTTGTTTGTTTGCCTTTATTTTAGTTTCTTTCCTGGTCTTTTTTGTCAGATCTAAGTTTTCTTCCGACCAGCTACTGCGTTTAACAGGAGAGCGGGGATGGCTGCTTGACCGTAGAATAGATAGGCTTTCGTTGTTTGAATGTTAACCGCGAGCACCCATTCTGCGCTCTTTTGTCATCACGGGGAATTACTAAATTTAAATAGAATATACAGTAGTGTGTTTTCTTCGTACAAGTCCCTTTATCGTCCTACGGCCAAAATAGGGGCATTTATAAAAACAGGCGTTTGCTGAACTGCTAAGGAAAAAGAGCATTTACCTGTCTGAATAGTAATTTAGAGATCGCGAGATAGCCGACGTGAGATAGGAGTCGTAAATTTGACAGCCACCGTAGCTCGCAGTGGCTCTTAATTTAAAATAAAATTTTCCGTTATAACTTTATTGGAACTTTAGGTCAAACATTTTACACACTTTTATAATCTGATTTGGTTACATTTGGTTTGTAACTCGCGACGCGCATAGTTGATGCTTAGATAAATAATGGTAAACAAACACAGACAGAATATATACATAGTTGTGACTTGCCGTGCTGCCGACCCGTAACACCTGGTAAATACCTGGTAGCTGTTATTGCTGTATATATGATTGTGTATTTGAAATTTGAGATTCTGTTCAAAATTTTCGCATGTGCATTTCACCTGACGCTATGCGAGTTGATTGGCCTTTTGTTATGAATACACAGTTTGAATTTCTGCAACGATAAATGGTTCTACGCACGGTAAATCCACCTGTAATTCAAATCAATGATGGTCAACGGAAAAAAACATGCTATTTTCCTAAAACGTTTCTAGTGGCACTTTATTCGTATATCCTGACGCGTGACTACACTTTTCAGTGCAAATACATTAAAACCTACTGACCGAGTTGTTTCTTGAATACTTTACATTTGGTTTAATTCCTACAACACTTCCTATGTGTTTGACAGGCGTTACTACATTTTCTCTTTTCACGGCTGACCATCAGCCAACACATTCACGAGAATGCCTGCATATTATTATCCAGCATTTTATTAATTACGATTGCGTGCAAAAGGTGTTTTAAAGTGAGCTACTGACATTCTATTGGAGTCCGTGGTTTCCAGAGAATGCTTTGAGGTTAATCATTACTGTAAGCGGCTACTGAGTCAAATAAAGGCTTCACGTTAGCGCATGACACATGCATCTGCCTAATAACAGACCTTGTTGTCATTTATGTATAGCACTGCACTATTCTCGAGGTGAATGGTGAAACTGTTGCAAAGTGAAAGTTCTGCTTAATCGGACGGAAGTTAGTGTAGCCTCCCGCCACTTGTTTACACGTGACTTTCAAAATACATTGCCACCTGCATCGGTATACGGGCTGATGAACCCAAACGGCCATGTCATACATTACTTTGCTAAGAAAAGCTTCATGTTTGTAAAAGGTTCATATTTTCAACGATTTTCAACGTTATAATAAATGGTTTGTAATCATTTGTAATCATTACTGCGTGAAGCAGTCGTTTGGTTCGACTTTTATACGCTTATTATGTATGAGCCATTAGAATGCATACTCGATGACAAGAAAACAGCTAATCAAACGTATCACAACGATACCCAAGCCTGCTTAAGTGTTACTAATCGAGATATTTATTCAGATAGTGTATCATTAACTGAGTTCCAAGCCAGCGGAGCGGTGGAAGTAGAGTTTCAGTGGGTTTGTAAGTGATACACTTGTTAAGTGCTGCGGGTTAGTAGTAGCACGTAGTCTCATTGTTTCTCAAAACCTCTAAACAGAGGTCAGGACTTATTCGTCAGAACCATTAGCATCACTATTATTCAATTACATCAAAATTAGATTAGCTGCGACACGTTTTTTGGGGCACTGAGTTATAATTTTCGATACAAGGGCCATGGATGTCTACTAATAAAGTCACAGAAATTGAAAATGTGTTCTAGCTATGCACGGGTGCTACATAGGTAATGACTAAAGTCCGTCGGTAGTTTTTAGACGATCCACAGACCGGTATCGGTCCGATGCATCCCTTTTGACTCTGTTTTGACTTTTAACAATACGCGATTTCTTCATTACAAAGCAGCTGTCTTTTTTAAGGAAGTGCTCTTCGTGTTTTCCAAAGAGTGTTAAGTGAGGCTGAGGTACTGTAGAGTAGCCTGAATATACAAAATAGACTGAATATATAAAAAAAAATTTTTCGAGTTGAAGATAAGTAAATAAAAGAAACGCTCAAATGACACGACAATTGCCAAGCTGTGCAAATGTATTTCTTGAATTAAAATGGAAGGTACTCTCAACTTCGGCAATCGAGATCAGGGGAAATACTTCCAGCCATTACCAAATACCGCACAGTGCCAATCGTAATCTAAATAGCTATGCTATGCAACGCCTCTGCAAATGAAAGCTAACACACCATCGCATAACTTTACAAAGAGCTTAACAAACTTAATGTCTTTTAGTTAAAATACTCATCCCCACTATATTGGGCCTAGGAAGTAAAGCTGGCGAGAGTAGAACTGATTTCAAGATCTCTATAGGGGGTGGTTTAAAGATAATGACATATTTTTCACTGTACTTGAAATTTTTAGCTTTTAGGAAGCTCGCTTTTTGGTAATGTTTGGCCTATAATTTGAAGTGTATAAAGAAGCTTTCACCGAATTAGAAAACGTTTAAGCTTCTGCGTTTTTTTTTGATTCAGATAAATCGGAAATCCCTGAAAATCTATTTAGCATGGAAATACCGCGAAAGTGCATCCGCTTTTTTGATACGAACGACATTTAAAAAAGGCGGCACAAATCTAATCGTTGCGCGGTGGTTCAGTATTCTGTTAAGGTTACCATCATCAATGATGTCATACAAAAGGTTTTCTTGAGCTTGCATATATATGGAATCAACTTGCATGTATATTATTGATGATCCAAAACAGACCCGAGTCCCGAGTGCCGTCTTAAACAGATGTCCGACACAGACAATGTGAAGAAATTGCGGTATGCGGGACGTGGGAAGTTTTTTATTTATACTGGCACAGTACCAACTACCATAGAGCAGTCATAGCTAAAAATATGGCGGGATCCTTTTATTGTAGCCCTTTCCGCTTCCATATATATAGTATGAGTGGATCTGGGTTGCACTATTTCACGAGTGGGGTTTTTCATTCCTAAATAGTGAAAGAAGCGGCCAAGAAAAACCTATAGACGGGCGGAAAAGACCCACGGTGGCCTGGCATGGGTGGTCAAGCGAGACTTAGCAACCGCTACGAGCCTGCAGCTTTGATTCGAAGCTAAAACGCTAAGTAAAACGGAATTTTGTCTCTATTTAGGCTGTCCAGACCTTCAAAGCCCTTTCAAAACCGCATTTTGAAATATGCCGCCAGATAGGGCGATTCTGGATGTTGTCAGAGATACGGTTTGTGAACTCTTCTTATTTAAACTGATCAAAGTGTACAGGATACTTCTTTACAAGGAACATTCACTAAAAAAGGGACATATCAACTTGCCACGTGTATAGCAACGTTGCAATAGTCTTCGTGTAGGTCTCACTATAGGCTCGCCGGGAAATGAAAAAATAGCTTTTGTACTCAAATGCCCATGATGATTTTACATGTAAAACCATATGTGAGAACTGTAATATTTTTCTAACAAAGCTAAAAAGTACCATATACGTCGGAAATTATTAAAAACGTGTACATACAAGATTATCAACGCTGTTTCTATGCCGTTATCAAAAACTGATCAATCATAAACGCTCACATAAACGCCGAATGTCAAATTCGGTTGAGTACCTAATTTAGTCCGAAGCGTTAGACAGCCCAGGCGGGCAGCTTCTCTTACGCTCCAACGGCGTTTCCGTTTTTGCCTAGCTTTTTCGCCTATGCCAGTATTCTATGGTTCATTACCGTGAGCAGCGCTAGTTCATCGGGGCGCAGTGTCGATTGTCGCGTACATGGCAGAGGCGTTAACGTGACACGATACACCGAAGTTATTCATCCGGTAGTGTGAGCGTAAACAGGACTTATGGCTATAATCTAACTTACTAGCATATGTGGGTGTGTGTGTGTATGGATGTTTAGGTCGCGTGTCTGTATTTGCGCGTGCTTTAGCGCGTGCGGTAGCCATAGAGCCATCTGTAGGTGGAGAGCAGCGAAGTGATGGGGCCGGTATTCAGTCAAAGGAATTTCATCCGACGCTGACAACGTCTAACGCTCTGTCAATAACTCGGGCGAGATGCAACCTTCACCACATGAGGTCCGGAAGGATCCCGAAAGCCGGCGAT
Organism: Tropilaelaps mercedesae; assembly: GCA_002081605.1. Lineage (NCBI taxonomy): Eukaryota > Metazoa > Arthropoda > Arachnida > Mesostigmata > Laelapidae > Tropilaelaps > Tropilaelaps mercedesae. Next base: position 12,536 of record MNPL01015911.1, on the reverse strand, counting down.
GCCTTTCTATGACTTGCAGGTTCTCCGTCGCTCCTGAATTGCTAACACGGGCGACACGGGTGAACGTGCCACGGCTGAATTCCAGTCTAGCTAGCCACAGTAAAGTTAGATTATTGATAGCATAGGTTGTCCTTTACCAAACTGCCAGTTGCGCAGAAGTCAAAAAAGCGAGGTTTACAAAATTGAGGCACTTGGCATTATTCTCATCAGCGAGTCAGAGAGGGAGTGGGATCTGGGATGCCACAGAATTGCATTGGCATCTCAGATGAGTGGAGAGTTAACCAAGAGTCTGGTGGCGAAAATAGATTACCGCCAAAGGATCTAGATATGCGTTAACGAGTTATTACTTCTTCAGTGGTTAAGTTGCGCCAGTAGGCATGAGGAAGATGTGTATCGCTTAACAGTGTTAGCAAATTAGAAGTGGCTAAATGTAATGTAATCAGTAAGTTTTCGGTAGCGTGGCACTGTGGCATTGTATCTAGAGCGGAATTGAACGAAATTGTAAAATTCAGTTCGTCGGACGTTCTATAAAGTCAGTGCTTGCTGCGTAAAAGCGTGATCAGTTGTGAGGTGAGGATTAGACAAAGCAAAAATTAACCCCCTTTTTATATATTTTCTTGTTTTAAGTCATTCATTTTTTCTACAGGAATTTTCCTGGCGCTTCACTTATTTTCAGATTTGAATTAACAAACCGCTATAGCTAAAATTGATGGTTAAGCGTCTTGTAATTGTTCTCGAAATTATCGAAAAAATCCTGTTTTTCTGCCCTTAGCTCCCTAATTTTCACATATAAATTGGCTAAAATATTGTGGAAAGTTGTTTGATATATTCCAAATATATCTGTCTACTTCTGAGTTAGCCGCCTCTAATAGGATCGCTAAATGCAACGTGAAACGATAAATTGCGCACAGAAAACCAAAGACATATCTTTATAAGAATCATACGTCCCCGCAGCATGCTCAGTGTAACAGTTTATTACAGACAAATCACGCGCGACCAATCGACTCCTGTTTGTTACTGCCATGGGATTGACTTCATGGCTACTCAACATTACTCTGGTGGTTATTTTGGCTGTTCCTACTCATCATTTGAAATTGGTACGGCCGCCAGAGGTGAATTCTTGGGGCGAAACTTACAACGATCCGGCGAGGTCATCGTACTCAATCAGTAAGCTTTAGCTCCTATTACTTTATTGCAATACCCTAAAGGTATCGATATTGAATGTCGTTGCCAGGCGCAGAAGCTGGGAACGTATATTGATGTTCCGGTTCCAGCAGTGAAATGCCACTTTTCGGACTTCTAAATATATACACTGGATTACTACACTAGTGGCTTATATATTATGCATGTAATTTACACCAGTGATGTTTGAATCTTGCTGATTTCATGATGTAGCTACCGTAATGTTAACGAGCAGAATAGCTACATGCATATTTAACAGGAATTATTAAAAATAATTTACGCCAGTTGTTTACGTATAAAGTTTTCTCACAAACCATGTTTTACACTGCCTGAGACATGCTTTTGTTGTCTAAATAAAACCTCGTAGGGCTGAGCAAGCCTACGAGGCAAGCGCATGCGTGCCTCTGTGTTGTATGAGAAAACCGTTCATCAGATTCGTTTATCGCTTTTCCGAGTAGATTCTTAAAGAACAACCGACACAGCTCAAGGGTCAAGGAAAGCTTAAACAGTTAAACAATTGAATGGTGCGATATAACGAAAGAAAGCTCAGGCGGTGCTACTGTTATGGTATAAACAAGATTTGCACCATCTAGATATGAGATAATTCACCAGAAAATTAAATAATAATACCTATTATAAATAACGGTCGCAATTACAATGGCTGAGTTATGATGTGTTCACCACGCACAAGAGCGATATATCACGTGTCGAGCCATTTAAGTTTATCCAAACACAGACTTGACTAAGTTCAATAATAAGCCTTCGCAGAATAACAACACCTGACGACATAATAAGTTGTGTAATTTATATACTACAACCAATTTCTCTAACTTGCCTATATATAACTGAACTGAATTACGTTAGCATACATAAAAGATAGAAAACAGAGCAAATCACATTTAAGCTTAAATTTAGAAGTTTCAATAACAGTATATGTTTGTACACGGTTCTTCCAGGTACACCAAAACCAGTCATCAGCGAGAGGTACTGCTTCCCTAAAGGCTGGCCGGATGGCGTTGTTGACTGGCGAGCTGGTTACAGGTTTGTTCAATTGGTACTTGATGGAACGGCAAAAGGTCTAAAATATAACGTAACATTTGGTTGGATGAGAATATGTGATAGATTCTTACATATTCAAAGGGTTTTCATGAATGCTCATTCTTAAGAACGTGACTTTTGTTACCTGTTCACTACAAACGTAGTTACAACGAACGAGTCAGCTTTATGCTTGTGGGTGTGCGAGCGACTCAATCCTACATAAACCATATTCTATGCCGTGCTATTTTTGTATTTATAGCTCTCATATTCTGTTTTTACATCCACACTTGTGCTTACACCAAACGCTTGTGTTGTCTACTTTATTTTTTTTCAATTAACGTGTTACTTTCGTTTGTGTTGTCTTTGCTTGTCATGTCTTTGTGTTTTGGCGATGGCTGGGGTCAGATGTCTTGTGGTGGAGTGTCATCCTCTGCACTATGTGTGCCCGTCAGGCGACTCGTTTACTTTCCACGAACGGTGCATGGCTTGCAATTTTTTGCGCGATTTGGAACACGCTGGATGGATTGTGCCTAATTATGGCTACGGCATGAACGACTACCGCATTCCCTAATGACATAAGGGTTTTTAAAATTAGTATTTAATCATTGTCCATGTCGATTGAAGCTGACAATCTTAATTCACAGCGATTCATTTGAGTTGAAGCGCAATCGGTGCCTTTGAGATCTATTATTGGAGCTTGTAGGGCCTGTAACTTATCAAAGCTTATTGGATCGCATATTTATGCATCGCGGTTTTTGTATACATTGGATCGCGAGGATGACCGCTTTAGTTCAAACCATGCGAACTTGAGCAAACTTCCTATTTTTGAATTTGTTAATAAAGTTGATAACCTCCCTAGCTTTATCGTGCAATGTATGAAGGTAGAAAACTCCAGTAAGGTCAAACAGTGATGTCGTATCTATATAGTGCACAACTGTTTACCTCAGAAAATTAAGGCTCCGCGAAGTCAGTAGCACTTCAGTGTTGTCTGCGGGGTTCCCTGCTGCCTGGGGTTCAAGCATAATGTGGCATCTGCCATTGAATAGAAATGTAATGAGCTTTAGTCCATATGGGAGAAACAAATAAGTTAGGGTTATAGAAGGGTGTATAAGGTGTCCTTCAAATACAACTTGCGCATCCTCTTCACACAACATTATTTTTATTTTACGTTACAACTCAACATGTCAGAAGGGTCACTGGCTGATACAACACCTTCAGAATATCGCATTACATCTCTTAATTATATTTTACCATTATACGACTAATTTTGTCTTCAAATATGGGTGATTACGATAGCTTGTCTTTATGGTACATTGCATGGCGCACTCGAAGCTCTGTTAACATTCACTGCAGTTGTGATCTTAAATGGAAATATTCCTCAGAATTCTATTCGAATTTGGATAGAATTTACGTAACACCACTAACATAATAAGATTTCAAATCTCCGGTAATGGTTTGTAAAGCGAAGCCCAAAGATTAATCCTAGTGTTTGTTCCTGTAAGAAATTTCTGAAATCGACTGAGACTAGCTATTCTAGTTATTTTATGTGCTTACGTGTTTTCTGTGATCTTCAAAGAGCTAGGCTAAAACCTTTTAGCGCCATTTCCCTAGTGTCATGGCTTATGAGACAGTCTTATGAGTCAATTTTAATATGTCACAAGTAGTACTGTTATTACAAGAGTATAACTGTTATTCCTGAGTTTCATTACTGTTACTTTATTTTTTTGCACTAAATATGTTATCATGAGGAAAAATATATTATTGACAATGAAACGTGGCTATGCGTTGTGCTGATAATAATGATCCAATAAATTCCGGGCAGCTATTATTGGAACATATGCCTAGTGAACTAGAAACGCGCTCCCATATCTTTTAGTTCCTTTCCGTTCTTCTCGCTCGTTTGACCTTTTTTTGTAGCTAAATAGTATCACCAACCATTGTGCAGACGAATGGCAGAATCATGGTAAACCCATTCTTGCGTGAGTATGTGAATCGCGCGTAGGCCAAGCTCAATTAATGGCACCTCAAGGTAGAAACACTGATTTGTCCATGGATGATACTAATAAGCCCTTCATGCGGTATCCCCCACGACGGAAATAGATTGTGGCTCAGTAAGCGCGATCGTGTACGATATAGTGCCAATAGTTGTGACTGGAGGCTGTGCTCAAGAACACACCAGTTAGGAAGATTAAGATTAAACGGGAGAGGAGACGAATAAGGAGACAAAACTGCGACAACAACTTACATATCGCGTATAGATGTACCGATGGCAGAAACTTGAGAGTAGAATCTGTTCAATGTTGACCGTTAACCGAGTTCTATGTGTGTACTGCTATACGGTGAGGCCTACACATCAATTAAATCTCTTTGTATTTGAGGAAATCTATTCTACAATTGCCATCATACAATAAAAACACCACAGACGCGCTACATGCATTAACAGTGTAAATTGGCTGACGTGCCTTAAACTTGTATTTCCCAAAGCCGCTCAAATTTGGCTATTCGTTTTTAGCTTCCAATGAGCGATTTTCGATTTGGTCACATGTCCCCACATGGTCAACAACGTTGGTTGGTTGCGAGGTGACAGGCGATAGGGCAATAGAGATCCAGCTGTCTGTTGTCACAGCAGGTAGCCATAAATAGCCAAAGTGACGACTGGGTTTGTACTAAAACAGGCTGTTATATGAACTCACGTGAAGTCACGAAGCTTTCTGGGCGAGTGAATACAATGCATCATGCGATACCTGAGAAATAAGTTGTATTCTTTATTGATGAAAATTTAAACACATTATTTAGTACGTACTTATTCAGACTTCTGAGAACCAGAGCCCACCATATCTGAAAACATACATAATGACGGAAAAAGCGTGTTCGTAGTTGAAACCAATTATTTTTCCATCTTTGGACTAAACAGAGTATGTTCGCAGACTGTAGTTCTATATAGCTCATTTGGGAATATTTTCTAAAGTGACATTGTCGAATAAAAATCCACGAAGGTTCGGTCTAGGCGAAACAAAAATCATCGTTTGCCGCCCAGACATACTTGAATACCCTGTATCTTATTACACCACTGTATGTTAAACGATAACCTACTTATATGGCACCTCATATAGTATCACGTTATCGCATATTGAAAAATGGTAACTTTCGCTCATGAATAAAATGAACTCTGCAAGTGAGCCTCATATTTCTTTTTGTTTGTACAGAACAGCCTCAAGTATGCTCTAGAATCATTATCCAGTGTTAAAGTCCAAAGTTTACAAAATCTTTGGGGTGTGCACGTTTAACCGATGAAGTGGCAGTCCAATCTAAGCTGGCCACTCGTGTAGTTTATTGCGCGAATCCACGATATCTCGCTTTGATGTGACTGATGAGCAGGTTGGAACAAACTCATGTCACCAATCAGCCAGTCGATCGGTCTATACAATCGTTAGTTATGCAAAATGGTGCTCACTCAGGATAATGCAGGCATATGGGACGGTTCTCCTAATAACGGGCTTTTCTGTACCACCTCCCGTATCAGCAGTCGATATAAATATATTAGGGAAACTCGTGACTCGTGCCACGGCGGGGTGATATCACGATTGGGTTAATATAGAACATGTACGGTTTGTTGTGGAAAGTGAACGTGACTTGGGTGATTTATACACAAAACGGTGGAAAAGGTAGGTTCAAAGCCCGGCGAGTCGCATGTTTGTAGTTGTCTCTTTCACGACTGATGAAAAACGACGCAGTAATGCGTATGTTTATCTAGAAACGCTAGATGTTCGTAAGAGTCAAAGATGGTTGGCCGAGTTTAAATTATTTGACTTTCTCCTCTTTATCTAATTCGTTTACGGCGAACGGCCGGACCCTTACCAACAATCGTAGAGTTATCGGATAAGTTTGGATTTTCTTAAGCAGAGGGAGAAACCTTAAAAGCATCAAGAAAGCTGTAAAACAATTTTTTCTGCTATTTTTGTTAAAAAAAACTATCATACCTTTAGGGGTCTCTTGTATAGCTTGTGACACTCTATGCCTGTTTCTACTAATTATTGACTACGCGTGGAAATAGCATTCAAAGCTAATTGCAGGGTTATATATGTATCTATATGCACAACCAAGCCAACTTACGTCCGTGTTGTCACATTACAGCAAGTGTATTTAATCAACATGATCAAATGCACTTGCTATGACAACAGCGAAGAACCGACAACCGCAATTCGTGTGTTGCAAGCATTGCTTGAGAAATTTAACTTAGGGAGAATAAGCTTTCTATAATTAGTATGAAAAACTATGTAATTTACGTATGCCTTATTCGCGTCACTTTGGATATTTGAGCGTGTATACTAACTATGTAGTATGACGAAGCACCCTTATTTAGATTTGTACAAGGGCACAAGCTCATTGCACAATGAGCGTGGGACAAGTCGGTTTTTTCGGTTTTTGAAATTATTTCTTGGTTGAAATATTTCTCGGTTTTTGAATCTATTTATTGAAAGGCTAAGAAATGAATATCTGTCCATGTAGTTAATCGAGGCACTAGACGGGCGCCGAGAAACCTGAGCTTGATTTTTTTTTATATTGTGACGAAGAGTTGCTTGTGTATGCCCCTACTTTACGACAAAGTATTTGCCACGGTTGACAGGGACGCACGCAGAAGGCGCACGCCTACTGCACTAGAACTCAAGCCGCACCGGTCTTGAAGCCGGCCTCATATTACGGACGTTAAATATTAGCTGATGGTCAGTTCTAAAAAATATACTATAAACTGACCTATTTTAAAAATGAGACCATCTGGTTTACAATCTGTGGATTATATTAACAACACGCCGCTGACACTACTAGAGCTCGTATCGAGAGCGAACTGCATCAGGGTCGACTAATTTCTATTAATTCCTTCAACTGACTGAGTGAAGTATTAAATATACGTAAACTTACTTTAAATCGTCCTCATGGAAACGACGAAAATAAAGATTCTCCGGATATTCCTTCAACGTGTCTGCGTCATGAGGATATATATCGAAAGACGAATGTTAAAATATAGCGTTTGGCACGAAGGTGATGTCGTTGAAAGTGCGCAAAGCTCAAATGAACTATAGATTTTTCGTATAACATGCTAAATAAGCCTTGCTTGTAGTGAATTTACAAACTGATCGTTGACATAAAACTTGACTGAGCCGACAGCCATGATATTACGGATTAAACAGGCCGTCGTAGGAACAAACAACATAAGACAAAGCAAGGTTTCCAAAACGTCCTTTGATGTTCGCTACGGACATTTACCTTGTAGCTGCTAAGTGAGCAACTAATTTGATCATCGCAGGAAATCGCTTTTTTATATTTATCGTTAAAATCGATATCTGTTGAGATAGTTCATTCAAGTCGGCTGGCTATTCGCCGTCTAATTCCGACACAGCGTCGAACTCGGTGGCTTGGTGCATTCGTATGCGCCTTGCGACTGGAGGAGACACATAGGTGC
>MNPL01015902.1:4195-20693 GCA_002081605.1 Tropilaelaps mercedesae | reverse complement strand
CCTCCACCGCCAGTGATTCGCCGGCATCGATACACTCATCTACGGACTCCATGTCACCAGCAACGGCCCCTCTTCTCCATCTAAATCTCCCCTCCATCACCACCACCACCACCACCACCACCTTATGCAGTTGGCGGCCAACAATGCCTGGCTGGTGCTTACGTCTCGTACCATGAACACATCTCCTCGTAGTCCTGCAACTTGTCCCGACGTCGAAGCGCCGCCACGTCCCCTGCCCGGCCTGCGTGTGCCTATGGCGGACGCAGCGAAGGAATCGGGCCAGTCTTCAGACCAAACCCGCGACGACCCCACACAGGACTCTCCGACTGTCGGTCTTCACGCCACACAACTGTCCTGGCGCGATCCGTCGAGCTTGGCCTGCCACAGGCACCTGTTCTGCTGCGCCCTGTTCAACCTCACTACGCGTATGTCCTCACTGGTATTCGTTTTCTAGACGCCGCGGGCCGAACTACTTCGGAAGTCCCGTCAGCCGCCGTCGCGCGTCGAACGGTCCTTCGACGTCGGTAGTGTTGCATCCGGATACGACCTCCGCCATTACGTCTGTCCATAAAGAACCAGTCCCCCCTCTCCTCCCAGATTTGCTGGTCGTGTAATCGCGAAGTAGTTTTGTTGCACGAACGTACGCCATCGTCTGTGCACGCCATCGTCCTGGATCGGGGTCTCGACTCCTCTGGGGGATACTACTAAAGCCGAGGACGGCTGTCGTGAGCGTCAAGAGCGACGACGCGCTCGTCACTCTCCCATGCGACCATAAACGTGTAAACATGAGACGATCTCACTGAGATGTTCACGAATCGTTGAAGAGCGAACGAAGAACTGTTTCGGACAAGGCGCTGCGACGATCCGCGAGGAAGATCTATCTATGCGTGCGCTAGTGCGATTCTTCCCGTACGAGCTTCGCACAAAATTAGCGCCATATCATGAAGATGTCCCGGAAACGTCGACAGCTTTGCGTCACGCTCAATATTTGTGACCACGTCACTTTGTGCGGGCGTTTGCTTCTGGCCAAACTAAACGGACTCGTTAGCTCGTTCTTTCTTTCTCACACACGCAAACACACACACACACACACACACGCAAACACACACGCAAACACACACACGCAAACATACACGCAGACACACTCACGCAAACACACACGCAGACAAATGAAACGTTCCTTAAAGTGATATTTACTTCCTGAACTCTGCAAACATACAGCGTGAAAGTTACCAAGAAGAAAGAAGATGTCACGGACACGATGAGAAGACAAACCTGAACAACATCACCGGATAGCTTTGGCGTCCGCCATCAGGCGATAGCGGTAGAATCGCCTTTTCCGATGACGCCTCATTCGCCGGCGAAGTCCGAGCGCAAAACCACAGACGGCGGCGGCGGCGGCGATATGACCCAGTCGCGAGCACCTCCTCAATCAGCCAGTCCTCGTCTTCGCGTCCATCAGAACGCAATCAACTTCCACACGTAATTAAGGCCACTTCATCCGAAGAGGTCTTTGCCTTCAAATCGGAAGGCACGCGCCTATCAGGTCGTTTCTTTCGCCGCTTTTCCGCCTAAGGCGAAATGAATTTGTGCCGTTGCTCGCAGTTGTACGTAGGCCAATCCATTGGTCCAATCGAGAGGACACCGTCGACGACGATACGAGCGCTCGTCCGCTGTGGACTTTGCCATTTTGGATCCTCTCTGACGACGTCTACGCTAAATGGCGACGACAGACGCTTACACGAACGTAACTGACGAGGTTCTTTTACTGACGACGTTCCCCTTTCGGCAGGCGGAGCTCGACGAAGCTTCGTTAGGAAAACGGCCGCCATGCCAACATGCGCGATATCGACGCCAGCGACAGGATGTCGCGTCGAGGGGGACTCCTGTTGGCAATCCAGTTGACGCTGTCGAACGGGCGGGCCCTGTAGCGACAGTGGACGTCATCTGTTTTCTGCGTTTTTTTCTGCGTTTTCTGCAGACGCAAATTTCCACCACATCAGCGGGGAGAAGTGGAAGCGTTTGAAAACGCCCACAGGCCTGATATGAACTCAGAAGCAGAAGTGGATGGCTAGGGGCGGTTCTGCCGATAGTCGGTCGGCCCGAGGGGGGCGCGCCACCACCGGGCCCCCAGTCAGCGCAGCGTCCTGCCGCACGTCCCGATCAGGTCCTGCTGGATCTGCCGGGAACGCATCAGACGCAGGCGAGATTCGTGGAACCTTCTGGATGTGGAAGTTCGCAGACGCTGGCAAGTCTAACTAAAGTGAGGTGGCCTGACAAGGCCACCATATGAGGTGACTCGCCCCAGGGCAACACCATTCCGAGTGAGCCTACTCAGGACAGCAGGCCCAAGAAGGGGGCCAGGCAGACAAGGATGCTCGCAGCAGATGCTTGCGCCGACATGTTCGCACGTGTGCCAGCGTCGAAAAACCAGAGAGGGAGAGAAAAAATGAAGAAGATATAGAGAAATGGGGCGGAAGGGAGACGGGGCCAAGAAGAAAGTGGACGTACGTACGCGAGTGTCGTCGTTACGTGTGTGCGATGATTCATGTCGCATGACGCCGTTAATGAGCTGTCTCTTGACGTCCACTTCAGCACGCATGGGGGCAAGCATTGCCCAGAGGCATTCCAACCTCTTCTTATGAGTCGCCTACGCGAGCACCCCACATAGTAGAACTGCGAGGACTGTGAAGACCAGACGCTATCGAATACGCGAATCGATATACGCGCGTCATGCTCTAGACATGAGACGCGTACATAATGCACGTACCTTGCGAACTGAATGCTGAACATGTATTGCGACGGGGTAACCGTTTCCTCGTCGACCGTGCGCGGACGTGTGAAGACCTGAAACGCCGCCTGTGTTCGTTGGTCTTCGTTCGCATAGAGCACGAACTCGATGCTTTGTACTACGATGACTAGTTAAGGGGAAACAACTCAAAGGATCTCTCCGGGACAGGCATGTGCGTGTCGCAAACAAACCTGACGTGTCCAGACGTCTCTAAGGAGAAGAACACGCATCCGCGAATTTCTCATCGAGCGCTACACTGCTCTAGGACCTGTTGAGAGCGTCCTGCCGCGCGGCGTACTCACCCTACATCGATCCGACGCGATCCCGTAAAGCCGAACTCGGAAGGACGCTCGCGCCAGGCGGAGAGCGCGGCCTTTCGTAATTCTCTCTACGGTGTCCTTGTCCGCAACAGCGTCGACTACGTAGAGAAGAGATTCTACGAGGAAAAAAGCGCGTTCGGCAACGACAATGGTGAGTCGCCAGATGCGACGTCTCTGTCGGTCACGACTGTCACCGGCCGACACCCGACCGGTTGCTTTGGACTTCGACAGGACCCCGGTAGTGAAGAAAAGCGACGTCCACGGACGGCTACGCTCTGTAAGTGCTGCCAGACTGACTGAGCGTCTATGCCGATGGCCTTCGAGCAAGGCCATTTATAACATAAAAGTCATATTAGGCTCGACGGTCATGCCAGTGTCCTGTTACCGGCCGAATGCTCTGCCCTTGATCAGAAAGCGTCAGTCTGAGCCGCTGGTTCTCTCTCTCTCTCGAGAGAGAGAGAGAGAGGGAGTGTTTTCTCTGTTCGCCTCCGTGCGTCTGACTACAAAAGTCTGAGGCAGGTTTACTTCCTCAGGCAGATTCACGGTTTGCCGTGGAACACTGTGACGGTGGAATTTTACGAGCGGCGAGAAAGTCGAGGAGTGACGGCGGACGGAGCCGGAATAGGCAACGAGCATGGCGGACATCGCCTCATAACGAGCCGCTTTTGCTGACGGACGAAGTCTGCCGTTGAAATCTGAAGGCGGACGGACGGACGGACGCGACTATCACCGAGGCGTCGTCACCTCGGCCAGTATTAACTACATTCAGGGGCGGTGCCAGCATCGGCTTGCACCAGAGGGCAAAGACTCGAGCGGCTATCCTGTGGATAGGTTGTGTTCATCTTCGTACCGGTCTTCATGACTGTCCGTCCGACGTCCGCTAGAAAAACGCCCACCGATGGAAGTCACGCCGATCCGAGGGTGTTAAGAGGGCCTTCTCACAGAGGCAGGACTTGGATTTAGCCGTGTGAAGGAAGAGACAGTCGAAAAGTCGTTGCGAGAAGCCACACTTGAAAGTTGTTGTTCCGTAGGGACATTTAGAAGTGAGTAAAATCTGTCTGCCACCTGGAGAATCCATATGGGCGTGCTGAATAAATACCAAGGTCGGACCCTCTCCCTGATCTCATTTTCATTATGGTCAGAGCTGTCTGGCTATTCCCACTCCCTTTCTCTCCTGCGTGCCTGAACATTCGACGGCCAGACTTCAGCGGAAACGGTCACTGAGAGCTTCACGTCGACGACTTGCGGGCGGACTTGCGCAAACGGTGAGCTTCAGCCGCTGCAATTGACTTTATTTCTCATCCACGTTACGCATAAACGTTTGCGTACGCCTCGCCGTGAAGGCGATGAAGGGCTTCTCGGGTCCTTTTTATTGGGCACTGCAGGCCCACTTGCCAGACGTTTACGCCGTGTCAGTCAATAAACCTAATCCATGTCCATGACACTGGTCGATTATAAATAATATAAAATACATCACCGTCGTACCTCATGGTCTCGCCGGCACGAAGTAGCAATTTACCTTTCAAACTCGAAACACACCGATAGCCGCGGATCAGATTTGTAGTTCGAGATAGAAAACATAAATCTAGTTTTGATCGGTTGCCACAGTGAACACGATTCGTGGTCTTCTCAAGCTGCAATCTCGTTTGAAACGACCTGAGGTAGGTCTTCCGTCCGGATGATGGCGTTCGCGAAAGGTTACGTTAGTTTGTCTCCAAGCCAGATACTACGAGCTTCTAAAAGACCGATGCCCCATATCGACGACATCACCGGGGCGAAATCTGACACGTACTGAGCGCCTAACACCCTCAGACGTTGTCGAACGTTGATTCTTCGCAACACGCTCAGAGATCTTCCTACCCCTGAACACCGCCTGGACTATAGCAAAGCAAACAGGTGTGTGTAACGAACGTTTGGAAGCGCTCCAAACGACGACTTCGTCATGGTTCGCAGCGACTCTTCATTTTCGGTATATGCAACTAATTTCGGCCGGATCGCAGCGATTCAGTCGTTATGGTGAGGTATGACACCGAAGAGGCTTCAACAACGGTCGTCACGCGTTTCGTAACAGCGATAGATGCCGATGCTTGATCAGCTGCGCTTTGCGCTATAGACTCATCCGTGTTGGTCTTCATCAGCCACACACCTTCGGGTACGCGATGACGTCCTGCGCAACATCACCAATTGTGCAGTCATGTCGGCAGCTTTGTCGATAGCCATGGAAAGCGTTCGCGATAGCGTCATGTTGTCGTCGATGACACCGTTAAATGTCAGGCATTCGATTGGCGCAACGAAAAAATCGCGCACCTCCTGGGCAAACACGTCGGTGACGGGCTGCTTGTCGACGTGCATGCGTATGTCCTTAGGGACAAAATTGAAGATCAAGGACATGGCCATCCTGTGAACTGTTCGCCAGCCGTGTCGGCTTGAACGGTGTCAGTGAATCGTAGGCAAACTGGTCTTCTACAGGTAGCTTCTACAAGCACACTTGTGCCATGTCACAGCTGGAACAATCCTTGAGAGTGACACTCACACAGTTTCGATGTGGAGAATTATGAGAACAGGTCTCCTTGAAGTGACTGGTCTGCGCGACGACGAGCCGCTCTTCGAGAATGGGAACTCGCTGCTGGCCTATAAACGCCTAGTTAGTTCTCTAGGCTTTCTCGTGGTCGTCGTATTTTTAAAAATGGGGACGCTTTTCCTCGCATTTAAGTCATACCGTTAGGACACTACTAGGACACTACTATTCCGACGATCGTCATCCCACACTCCAGCTAACGTGACAGAATTATGCGGTTCTCTTCGGTTCCTGTCGGGAGGGGGCAAGTCACTTCTTTCCTCGTTCGGACGGAGCGTACGCCAATAGACAGGACTATTGCCGTTCCGTGACAGGAGGCCATTAGCTTACCGGAGGAGGCAAAAGAGCTAATCATCGAATCGCTATGGAGACCGTAATGACGCGTGGCTAAAAACCACTCCGTCGCGTCGGATGCCTACACTTGCTAGGTAGTGAAGACAGCCTGACAACTACGAACACGCTTTTGATTGGACAAGCACACGTCGGCCTTGGCGGCGCTGCACACTGTGCTACGAAATGTGGATTTTCTTGTTCTTGTTGAGGAAGGCGATTCAGCGGTCGAAGAAGGTCACGCAACGCTTATCGAAGTGAAGAACCGACCCGGTTCATGTATGACTCAGCAATGCCGGTTCAGGGTAGGCCTCAGTCTCAGGCCGTCGGCAGGAGCGCGAGTTCGGTCAGTTTGCAGCAGAATAAATTTAGTGTAACCGAAAAAGACGCAGCGTGACACGTAAATGACGCCCGAGTTGTGTGCTATGTACTGTTCTAATATCACGGCACGCAAACACAGACGGCTGACAGCCCCTCCCGGTGGGGCAGAATCCGACAACTGAACTGCGGCTACGCTAAACAACAACGCATCGGCTCAGCAATTTCTCGTGTACGGGACATCTGCACACGTGGTTTTCTATGTGCAGGCAAGTGATGAAGAGCAAATAGAAGGCGGGGAAGATTTAGCAAGAGAGAGAGAGAGACAACTCTCTCTCTCTCTCGCTCTCGCTCTTGTGCTGTAGTAGCGACGACGGTTACGCGCGACAATCTGTCGTTTTATGTCGACTTCAGCTGTGTCGCACTCTTCTCCTGTCTCTTCCTGGGATGTTTAGACAAATGCTACGTCCCCTCCGATGTGTCCGGGGCGTCTTCCCTCTTCTTCTTCTGGTCTCGTTTGGACGGCGGGGGCAACTATAGAGCCGAAATTCGAGACCGAATTCGGGTAGTAGAACGACCACTCATGTACGGATTCCCGTCCGGACCCCGTCGAGCCGCCCGCCATATGTCAGCAGTGTACACAGGCGAGCGCTGCAGACGCGGACCGCCGCGAAGAGATTTAACCGTGGGTATGAATGCTGCCACTCAGGACGGTCCGAGCCGCCGACTGCGGGACACAGCGAATCCGGACCCTGGCAGGGCCAAGTGAGAGTTTGTGTCCACGCTTAGCCCGTCTAGTCCTTGTCCGGCGTGAGGCTGGATCGGCCCCCGCCGACGCGGGGGCTCGTAGCCGACGGTCTTCCCAAAGCTCCGTTCCTGTCCAAACGAAGGCAGCCGCCGCCGCCGCCGCCGCCTCCGCCGCATCCAACGCTCCAACTGAGAGTCCAACATACAGCGTCTAGCGTTAGCCGATTTTGGAGCGATGGATCCGGGAAGACCCGAGTCGAACCGGCGTTGGTGGCTGAGCCCCCCATTTCACAGAGGAAGACCGACTGCAATTGTGGCTTCGACGTGACCAACTTCGAAATCGTTTGCCTGAAGCGCCCTGCTCACCAGGTCACGCTAAAACAAACGCTAAATTGGACATTCATTTGGCTATATCTGGCTCGTTATACGTCGCTACAAAACATCGTTTGCCTGTCGGCGTGTGTTTGTTTCTCTGACCGAGTTCACTCATAGCGCCGAGTAGCAGTTTCGACCGGTAGCGTCATAGAACGCGCACTTTGCCTAATTGGAACGTGGTTTCATCGACATCTGCGCGATGTTCATGCTCTGAACTGGTCTTGAGTCCTTAGCTTTCTTGAGGCTGAACTCCTTCGGATTCGGATACGCGACTGTTGGTGGCTGGATCTTGCAAAGATACCCGGATTCGAAAGCCGAATCGGAGCACGGTAACTTTGTCAAGTTTATTGACCGTGGCGACCAACTTGTTACGAATGGGGGGCGCAAAACGAGGGGCTAAAATGCTGAGCAACTTTAGGCAAGCAAAAACATGTTATTATATCGTTTCGTTATGTGGCAGCTCCGTTGACTCCACGCAGCTGAGAGCGGTGCCCGTTACTGCTCTGACTATTACAGGGGTTTCAAAGCAAACGAAGACCAGGTGAAGACCAACCAAATAGCACAGACTTCTGCTAGCCGTATCCAGGTAACGAAGGTCTATGCGCTTCCTACTAAATAGAACTTCACGGATTGTTTTGGCACGAAATCGTAGCTTATGCTTTTCTATGAAGATTCCGTGGTAGCGGCTGGACTGCTACGGCACTCGCCATTATTTGAGTTCGCGACGTATCCAAGGGGCTCCAAAGGTGCTCCAAGGTGCTGTTTCGTTCAGCACCGTGTGGAGGACATAATTCAACATTGGACGCCACCAATATTGATTTTTGACACTCACGGCTGGTCCTACTCCTAGGCTCGCTATGGCCAGCAGAGCGGTTTTTGGCCACCAAGAATTCGAAGGTATGTGCGGACGGAACGAGAGTTCCTCAAATGGCCGTTCTATTTCGGTTCAGTTGTAATCATGAACGATTGCAATTTGCCAACGCGAATTCTGACAGATCCAGACTTGGAAATTTTGTCTGCTAGTCTGCTCTGTTCTAAAGCGCCTAAAGCGCCTCAAAGACGGAGAGACGTTGCTGCTAGAGTCGAGTCGAACGCACACTTGTATATGTGTTTATTCTGCCTTCAGAAGCAGATGCAGAAGCAGGCGAGGCGCTAAAGTTTTGATCCTATTTTGCCTACACAGCCGATTTCATGGCACTTCAGGAGCTCGGTGTATGTTCGGTGTATATCAAGGGTCATGGATGGGTGGCCTCACAGATGGGTCCGTTCTACCGCCAGATCCCAATGTGCTTATGCATTTCTTCTTGATCTTTGCATACGCCTGCGAACGCACTAAGTTCCTCGTTGCTCCTTCACCGTCTTTATCTGTCTTCTCGTCTTACTATGCCAGAGTTCGACAGTAGCGCCCGTTCTCTCTGCACGCGTCGGTCTTCGCCTCCGTTAGTCCTGTGATACGAAGACCGTAGGCCCACATCACCCTGAGTTCCTGAGCTTTATGGGGAAGTCGGAGTACTGCCTGCTTGAAGGGGCATCGAGCAAGAGTGTGGAGTTCAGCCGCCGCGTGGCGTCTAGCGCCGCAAAAACCCACCCCTTATCGCGACTGGATGTCTGCCGGCGGGGCATCAGGCGCCAGCCTATACCTCTGCGCTTTTCATCCTGCTCCCCCTTTCCTTTGGCACCATCTTGAAACACCGAGTTCGGGTTCACCCTGCCAGAGCCCAGAACGGCCGGGGGAAGATACGTCGGGTTACGAAAGCACGTTTCGGGAACGACTTGGGTATCGGCAACGTGGGGGCAGGGTTGCCATGGGGCAAAAGGCGGGCGTCGACGGGTGAGCATCGAGCGGCCGTCCTTGTGACGCATCGGGGAGCAACGAGATAGGCTAGCTAGGTCGGGGGAACGCAGCGAGGAGACAGCCGTCGAGGAAGTTGGCTCGATGGCAGTCCACATAGTTGTCAGCGAGGAATCCTCTTCCTCTGTTTTACAATCTCTTCTCCTTCCGTCCTTCTTCTGTTTCTTCAGCGTTTCTTGCTACCCCCTGCTGCTGCTACTGCTAGCGACAAAGGCGAGCCATCCCTGCCCACCCATCGGTTCTCCTCCACGCCCACCACCGGTTCCTTGCCCGGGTTGGCCGTCGTCGAATTGCGACGGCTGTCGTCTCTTCCTACGCGGGGGTTCGACGGAATAGGAAGGGCGTATCGTAAAGCCATGTAAGAGCCGCAATGTCCGCCGCACCGAAAGACCCCCTCATGCATAGACAGTTCGCGCGCGCGCGCGCGTGTGCGAACTATTGATTTCCTCACAGGACACCTCGAAGCCCCCGGGGCAGACGAAAGCACACACACAGTTAGGTTGGCCGAATAGCTCAACGATGATCCGATAAACGATGATAAAACACGCCGTGTTACCAATTTATGGGTCACGACTGGCTTTTGTATGGCTGCCTAGTGGAATATACGTAGTACTTGTTCGATATACATGCACTGAATAAATTCGAACTAAATACACATTCGTGTTATTTTTCGTTTGTCCTCTTCAACGGTTTCTGAATGGTAGAGTATGGCTAATCCCGCCCACGAAGATGGCATCGTAGTCCAGGCATGAGTGAAGTCAATAAAGCGACACATCTGCGATGACTAAATAGGTGGCTTCTGTTTTCGAGGTATGGGGCTGGGCTGATACGTTTAGTCTCAACGATCTTGAATGATCACAGACGAAATTATGAACGAATTAGTGTGGTGGCATTTGTCTTAACGAAAACAATGACCTGCGCAAACGAAACAGAGGTTGAATATCACTTCAGTGATGGTACATCGATTTACTACAATAAGGTTAGTAGACGATATTTCACGCCTATTTAATGCTTCGACTGCGCGCCGACCTGTGACGTTAGGTTGAAGACGCGGCGTTATAATGCTGAATTTCACACACACACACACACACACACACTTTCGATGGCATCAATTATATAGCACGCTTCTGGTTTTTCCGGAGGATTTTCTTCGGAGCGCGTTACGTTTGTGATTCCTTTCGTAAATAAGGAAAAAAGGTTGTCTGCGGGTGCGGGATTCAGAGCCCACCACGGCGTCGGTGAGTGTAGAGACTTCTGCTGAGGCGTTCTTCGAACGTCAAATTCGTTGAATCTATAGGAAAACGCTCTTTCTAGAAGTTGTTTAAATCCAACCTCAGCCAAGAAAGCATCCTGTATTCTGACGCGCCTAAGCGTGCGCTAGCGTTCGTAACTTTTTCAACTAAGCACAGCCGAGAGTGCTTGTGGAACCGACAAAACGAACATCTTCTCTCGAACGTGTGCTTCCGCCAAACAAGAGAAACCTCACGCTCGATTTACCAGTAGTTCAAGTTGAAGAAAAGTAGCTAAATACAGACTGTGTAGGTCACCTGCCATGATGACAGGCAGTGCTGTCCCAGCAACTGTGGTACATTATTGCCTAAAGGTACCACCACCACCACCTTTCGAAGAAGTCTGTCCTCATGAGGATGTCCAACGAGTGAGCGAGTGAATGGGTCATCGCAAGACGAAACACCAACGGCTTTCACATATGCCGGCTATCACATTACAGCCGTTACATTCCTGTAACTTCAAGCATCCTTGATGACAGGCGACCTGAGCACGAGAACATGTCTCATAACACAACAACGCTCCTACACACATCGTCAAACGAACGCGCCCCCGAAATGAAGCGAAACCCTCCCTGGCTGTGTTACGTCGATTAACAACGCAGCGCCGTACTATAGGCCGACTATAGGCCAACTATAGGCCGACTATAGGCCAACTATAGGCCGACTATAGGCCTTGCTGCAGGCAAAGGCGCCATTTGTATGTGTGACAACCGACCTGTATCAGCGGGGTCATTTTGCCTCCTCCCCTTCCCGCTGGAATCGCTGGAAAAGAAGTGCAAACTTATGGTTTGTCCTCTACGCCAGCCTCCGAGCTCAGCCAAGACGACCATTGTTGGGTCCACATCCTGACCATCTATCTATACGGCTGAAGTTCTAGTTTGGCCCATCCTGGGGGATGAATACCGACTAGATGACGGTGTCTGTCCTTTCTCTTGAAAAGGCTGAGGCTGCGCCGAGGCTGAGTCGTTTCGAGAGAGTCCAACGCAGGTCAACGGCGATGACTGGGATGCCTCATGCTTAGTCCGAGTGCCAGCAGCGGACGGCATTGAAGGCGGATGGTCTGAAGTCGAAGAGCTAGAAAGATCGCTCCCCAGAGACAAGTTGGTGATGAACGGGTCATTTGATATGAAAATTGGAGCCAAACCATAATACAAAGTCTTTCAGCCAGTGTCACTTGCTAACAACGCCAGGTGGTGACCTTTCATCCGGAGAGGTCACCACCTGGCGTTCCGGCTAGAACAGAACAACACAACTACCTCCGATAAATGTCCGGCCGAAAGTGAAGCTCGTTGAACAGCCGGAGTTCGCCGCTCACGAATGAGCTGCTGCTGCACGTTAGGTTCTCACGAGCTCGGCTAGCTTTAAGTAGGCGGAGATTGAACCTATAGCAGACTTGCTCAGGCGAATTCAAGCAAATTGACGGTATTTGTTAACTGATTCTAGTACGAAATAATTACTTGATACTGCGTCTTCTCTATGGCACTGTTACACGTTTCGAACTTCGACATGGCGCCATGTTTTTGTTTGTTGTTTTCGACACGATAGCAGACGAAATTGTTGGGAACCTTTTCGGACGCCGTCAGACAGGTGGGAAGACCAAGGGAACTGTGAAGATTTGCCATTTGACCGGTGAAATACTAAACTAACACAGGCACCTCTGATGGTTTAAGCTGTTGCTTCGCTGTCGTCAATGTTGACATCGCACTCAACACTGCCATCGGTCTCGAGTAAGCCAGTCAAATTCGTAGCGGGCTCGTCGTGACAACACAATTTAGTAAAACATATATATGTGTGTATGTGTGTGTGTGTGTGTAGTACGCAAAACAAAGAGAAACTAACTTAATGATAGTTATTCTCTGTCATTGCTACGGCTTCAGGAATATGTCCTTCTACATTCAGAAGCTGTCGGGGACGACCTCCTGACTCGAGACAAGTCGGAAACGCAATCTAAGGTTCGCCTGGTCGTCCTCAATTATCTCCTCATGTATCTCCCAAGGCGTGTCCCTGCGGGATCTACAAACAGGCTGCAAGGCCACGAAATTGTGCCGCACGGCCATCTGGATCGATACGGCGCACCCCCTGTGCATCCCCAGCTGCAATCCCGATAGAGCCAGATTCCTCGTTCCGTCACCCTATCCCCGTAGTGGTCGTGGGGATAACGAACTTCCCCCGTCCTTCCCTGGTGCCACGATGACTGCTGCTGATTGTTAACTAACTACCTGGCCGCCGCCACCACCACCACCGACCGATAGGCTGAGAATGGAACGAACAGGCTCCACATGCGGAACAGTCCACGACAAACTGTAACCCACTCCCGAAATAATCACTTGGCGGTTGGGCACATTGTGTAGCATAGCAAGCGACGCACGGAATACGTGGGCAAATATTCCTCAGCGGAAGTCCGCGACTGCCCGACGCGGGACGGCTTTAATGGGCCACTTCCGCTTTAGCGACTGCAACCTAAACAAGCAGAGACAGAGAGAGGAAAAAAAGGGCAAGAAGAGAAAGCTGTGCTTCACGCTATGACGCGCGTGATATTCTAACATCACGTTCAGCATTTACGTGTTCAACCCGTTCGGCGATTCGGGGTCTAGCGAACTGCCGCTTCGGACAAATACACCACCACGCTGTGAGTTGTGGCACGTTTGGATGGTATCGTTGTGGTACCATTTCGCGTCGTGACCGCGTGTTACAACTTCATGTTCGTATGGCTGTTCGAGTAATTTGTAGACGTTCTTAATTTAACGCCTAATAATAAAGCGTGTGCGAAGCAGAAGTCGACGTACAGCAGCACGACACTAACTATGGTGGGTTTCGCGTCAATTTTTTTGCATCTGACGATGTTCGTTTGCGTAGGTCGAATGGGACGAACTATGAGCATCGATGGTATTTCGCTAGTGGTACTAACGTACACAGGTGCCGCAAATTCAGTACGAAAAGTAGAATTAAATATGCCAAGTCTTAGTTGAAATTCGCTGCATGCTAGACTAGTCGGCCAGGAGAACAAAATCTGATTTGTTGCTCTGAGTCTGTGGAGCTCAGAGGGGTTTCGAAAATGCGTCTACTCGTCTACAAAGTCGTCGAAATCACCGTCTTTGCTTCACAAACGCGGACAGCGCATGTGCGAAAATCTAGCGAGGTCAAAGGACCACCAGAAGAACTGGCCTTGATGGGCACCCTCCCATCGGATGATCGGACGTAGCAGATCCGCCCAGAGCGTGGACAGGTGCGAGTCCTTAGGACACTTGTCACCCGGCGGCAGAGGCCGAAGGGAGTCTTCAGTGGTTTGGCGGATGCTTTGTTGTCTAAGCGAGTGTCACTCTTGTGTAGAATCTCTCCCGCTCAGAGATAATAGCTACGTCCTAATCGGGGATCGAGATTGCAAGAAGCGACCGCTTGAAGACGAACCCCCGCCAGACAATCGGCCGCGTTCTACGGGGTGTTCCCTAGCATCCGAGACCACAGCCCAACGCCATCGGATGGGGGGTACCGGCGGGCGAATCTCGAGCTTCTCGGTTGTAGATGCCAATGTCATCTGACATGCCCCATTGCTAACCTATTCCCCACTCCTGAAGGTACGTGGTTAAGACCCTCTGAGAGCCGCATGTACTGAGCACGCTCGGAGCGCCACGCCAGGCACTCCGGCTAGGACCCTCTCACGCCGTTACGCCTCGCGAGAGCGGTGCAATTATTCTCTGAGCGGAAGTTGCCAAGGATATCGGAGCATGATTCAGGGGCGGCGGTGATGGTTGCAACCAAGTCGAGGCAGAAGGGGAGGCGCCCGGGGGGGCCAGCCGAGAAAAGGGTGGAACGTACCACACTCCTCATTCACCGCCGCCCCCTTCCTGGTTCCTTCTCGTTGTTCTTCGTTGTCTTCTGTTCTTTTCCACTGCGCTGAGGAATAATCTGATGGGGTTGAGGAGTGAATGGATTCCTGCCGTTGACCATGGGCCGGTAGGACAATACGACGACACGTGGTCCTCATCGTCCTCTGCGAGCGGAAAAGCCACCATGGCGCAGGCGTCTTCTGTCAACGCCGTCCGACAACCGCACGCACAAATGAATGGCCATCGCGCCAGAGATTCAGACCAAACGAAGACTACTGAGCAGCTTTACGGGCTTCCGCACGATGTCGTTCTCAATGGGCCTTCTCACGAATCCATCATCGCCTCACAAAGCTTCCTACCGCTCGGGCGCACAAAGGACGTCGTCCTTGCGTCATTGACGGTACGGGTCTAATCAACAAAGTGGAATTCATCATTATCGCGTTCGCCGGATCGGGTGTTCAGACGCGAAAGGAGCTGACCAGTTGGGCCGGTACCGTCGTGAACACGACGCCGAGATCCGATCGCGTGATGAGCGCAATCATGGTCGCGGGGGTGTTGGCGGTTACGACGCGCCGCTCGGATACGGACCGCGGTCGGCTTCGCCTCTTCACGGGCGAAAAGCAAAGAGTTCGCAAGGCAACTGTCGGTGAGTCCACTGAGAACCGAAGTCTTCCTCGTTTTTCCTCTGAGAGGCTGCGTAACGAAGTGCGTGCGCGCGCGAAGTCGAACGTCCCCCGAGACTGGCGCGAATGACAGCGACGCCCGCGGGTGTCGGCTTCAGATTTCCGTAATGCCGCGAACAGGCGCTAAGCCAGCGGAAAAGGGTCGCCGAAACCGGAGAGACGTTTTCCCTTGATTGGCTTCACAGTGTCAACACCAAGAGCGACTGCGAGAAGGGCGCGAGCGTCGACGGCGTTAGATTGACGCTGCTCTATGACCCAGCAACGCGTTCCCGGCATCGTTCGACGAAGACCCAGTCGTCCCATGGGAATTCTCTGATCGGTGTGTCTATCTAATTGATTTGCGCCTCTTCATAAAGCGTCGACGCCACGAGCGTCGTTTAGTTCGACCTCGATCCAGAGCCACTGACCGCTTCGGTCACTCGAGAAAAGCCAAAGCCAGCCGTGTACCACCGGGCGACGTGACTAACGTGACCTAACGTGACTGTTAACTGCAGCGGATCGCTGTTTACCACTTGTCGACAAACATTTGTCACCGAATGTTGTGTCTGTTGGAGCGTGGCTTGTTAATTGTCTATCACTGGGGCGAATTCGTCGCGCAAATCGTGCCAGGAGGCCTTCACTCGTCTTCATGGCGTACGCGAGCGGCTACTCGGACGCCGTTCCGCATCGACGCAGTCGAACTAATGAAATCGATAACATTCGATCATACGTGGAAAATGGATGATTTCCAGTGGAGTGCGTCTGACGCTGGCCTCGACTGTTATGAGTCGATGCTGTTGGCCGGCCAAGCCGCATTTCGTCTCGTCGATACTGCGTCGCGTCGCTCGAGTAGTCGTCGGAAAGTGACGCTTTTTGGCCGCATGCCACCTCAGTTATGTGCCAACGTCGATAGGATGATGGACTTGATGGAACTCGCCGTCGGGGGAGTAACGTTCGAAAGGTGGCTCGCGCGAGATGTTGCTCGCCCGTTGCCCGCCGCCCGCTCATCTGATTTGTCAATCAGCGCCAATCAACGCCGTCCGGTGTGTGTGTGTGTGTGTGTGTGTGTGTGTGTGTGTGTGTGTGTGTGTGTGTGCTTGTTCAAATGGTCTGTATGTTCATGCGTGTGTCGTCGATATTCATACTGGTGGAGCAGGCGCCCTTGTAGGCCTCCACTTGGAACAGGGCCTGGACCTCGCTGACGTTGTAGCGAGGGCCTCCTGCGTTATTCGAGATGCCAGACCCGAGCGTCGGTGTCGCTAGACAATAAACAAAGAAGCGGCCTGACAATCCGATGATGATTCCGTTGGCCTGTACGGGGGGACGCGTGTCGATGTTGATATGCTCCGGGGGATGCGCTCAATGTCACATCTCTATCGAGTCTTGACGGCACTAGTAGAATCTTCGCT
>MNPL01015890.1:10427-41929 GCA_002081605.1 Tropilaelaps mercedesae | reverse complement strand
TGCCCAGGCGCTTTGCATTCCTTTTTACTGCCAGCGCTTTTTCTGCCCATACGGGAGCCGCATAAGGTATCATAGAATCGGCGAATGTTGCAAGTAGTCTTCTTCTATCCCCGCTAACTCCGTACGCTCGTGGCATTATTCGGCTTAGACGTGCGATCGTTCTCGCAGCTTTTTCGCATGCGTAGAGTACGTGAGAGCCATACATGCCTTGATCGAGTATCACGCCTAAATACTTTACTTTCTTTTGCAGTTTTACTTCGTGATCTCTAATATTTATGCCGTTAATTTTTCGTTTCTTTTTCTTCGCCTTTTTTTATCTATGAGGAGCGTAGCTTCGGTCTTCTCCACTGCTAGACAGGGCTGATGTTCCGTCATTCACTTGTCCACCATTGGCAGAGATTGTTCGTCTTGTTTCTTAGCTCTTCTTTTTTCTTTGCAGTAATGACGAGAGCGAGATCGTCAGCATACGCCACAGGCTGTAGTCCCACAGGAAGTCCAGCTCCAAGACGCTGTCTAGGCTAGGTTCCACAGGACCGGCCCTACAACCGATCCCTGGGAGGCCCCGTCAGACGTTTTTCTGAATTCTTCTTACCTATCTACTTCCCGTTCTTCGAAATAGCTTTCTATGACCTTTCGTAAGTAGGGTGATATTTTTGCCTTTACGAGTGGCCCTCTAATACACTTGCCAGCTCAATGAGTTAAACGCATTTTTGACGGCCAGCAGAACTACAAGGCAAAATTTTCTAGCCTTGAGTGTCTTCTGCCGTTCCTCGTCGGCTAGTTTTATCACCTGTTTTATTACCGATATCGTCGATCGGTCACGTCAGAAACTAAACTGAGATTCCGAGGGTGCCTTTTCTCTTTCATCTCATCATTTAATCTTTTGGCAATGATTGTTTCAGTCGCCTTGCCGACTGTGTTCAAGAGACAAAGCGGGCAATACGCCGATGGCTAGCTTAGCGACTTTCCAGCTTTTGGTATTAAAATCAGTCTGCCCCTTTTTCATGCCTGCGGAAACGTTCTCGTTCAGAG
Source organism: Tropilaelaps mercedesae (assembly GCA_002081605.1). Taxonomy (NCBI): domain Eukaryota; kingdom Metazoa; phylum Arthropoda; class Arachnida; order Mesostigmata; family Laelapidae; genus Tropilaelaps; species Tropilaelaps mercedesae. The sequence goes on along the minus strand of MNPL01015890.1, from coordinate 40,897 downwards.
AACTGTGTTAGCGACTTCTGCCAGAAATTCGGGTCGAAGGTTAAAAAGGGAACCCATGAAGATGTTGTAATGCTTGAAAAAAATCCCGCATTTTTAATTGCCTAATCATTGTGGCACTTGGCCTCTTTCACCAAAAAAAGCCTACTGCTCGATTCTGTTTTGCTAAAAAGGTTGCTTTAAGTAAAATACTGGCGATGTTAGAGCGAGCGTTGACTTGTTTACGGAAAGCTAGATTAACTCTTAGTCTTAATAAGTGTATATTTGAGGAAAAAAAGGTGGTTTTCATAGTTGTGGTAATCAAGGGCGAAACCGTAGGTCCTACTGGAGAGGGGATCACGAATATTGTTAATTCCAAGTGTCAACCTCTCCCATCCAGCTCCGCCAGTGCTTAGACGTGTGAAGCTTCTTCTGCAGATCCATACAAAAAAATAAGTTTTCTGCGAATAGACTCAACAGGAAGAACTTATAAGAACCGAAAAAATATGACGCAACTACTTATCCTCCGCCTATTCAATGCCTCTGCACATATAGAACTTTTTATTCATACTTCCAACATGGGTCTGCTAGGCGTGCTTATTTGGGTCACCGATGGGCGTCGCCATCTTGGCGCTACATATCGAAAAACTGCAGTGAGGTAAAAGCCTTTTTCCAGTTTTCCCAGTTAAAGTTCTTCAGCATCACCTTCTTGATGAAAAATTGCACAAAAAGCACGCCCGTAAGTCACGTCAATGCATTATCACACAAAGTAGTTGACGAGAGTGGGCCATACTTAACGCGGCGGCAGAACTGGAATTCCACGATGGAATTATTTTTGTTCTGGAGCAATCACTTTCTATTCGCCTTTCACAGCTCACTTTTTAATCACCATCGCACGGTGGTTATCATACGCGTTCACGCGCCACGAGGGCACCTTGGTGTTAAAAAGTCTGTGGAACTATTATCTACATATGTTTGGTTCTTGCGAATGAAGGGACACGTTACTCGCCACATTCATCCTTGCATACCGCACGTGCTTCATTGCCGAGACACGAGCCGTTAGCCAGGGCAGCTCAATCATTATTATATTCTTCAGATTCTATTTGCTTAAGTCCATGAAGCTCATCTCAAGCCATTGCCGAACAGCTCCACTCGAAACCTCCCCCTATTAGTGATGATTTATTGGTTAACGAAGTATGTTTGTTTCACTCCAGGGAAACATACGTCCGCTTAGACTACCATGACAGCATTACAGAAATTCTGCATTGAGCGGCATAACCTCGCTTATCTTACGTTGGACCGAAGGACCGTGTCTACTGCTCCGGTGACCCGTTGAACTTCGAAAAACTAAGAGTCGTTCGACACCTTATGCCGCTCCGTCGGCCGCACTGTAGTGGGCAGGTGAAGCGACTACACGGTATAGTATTGCCTCTGCTAGCCAAATTAGCGTAAGGGCAAGCAGAACACCTGCGGCTGCCACGTTAAGTCGGGTCAGCTGTTTTCCCACACCTTGATGAACAAACTAACGAAAAGACAGTAGTGTATATGTTGTATGGATTCCAACCCACCTTTCCCAACCGTCTGTATCGTTCGCTCAACCACCAAATTCACCCACTTGAACACCCGAAGGAAGTTTACGAGCTTGCCATGTCACCCGTGAGGAAACAAGCATTATTACAGCAAGAAACACTACCGACTCTGAAAGGCCCAGGCGTTTACAGAGATTTTTTCTTCCTGCGTCTATACCATTACCGATTAGAGTGATTCGTGTGGCATTACCGGCGTGTTATGAGTGGCACCACGAGTAGCCAGCATAGCAGCACGAAATAGTGCGGATGTCTTGCTACTAAGTCAGCAAGTTAATCGCATAAAGTCTGACAGGGCTCCGGGACCACACGGCTTTCCGGCTGCCGCAGTTAAAACCTTTCCACGGTAGTTCTTAGAAATGACTGGCAACGTTCATACTGTGACCCTACTCAAATCTGGCAACTCATTGGTCATCTGAAAAAAGCCAATGTTATTCTACTTTTCATAGGGGAAGAAAAATACCACCGTATTTGCCTCTTTAGCATAATGCTGAGGCACCGATCTTTTGTGAAGGAACATGAGCTCCTTTCGGACCGTAATCTTGGCTTTCGGTCCAACCAATTGGTTCTGACAGCGGTTTACCGGCTCCTTAACATGGCCTTAATGGCAAAAAATCTTAGATCAACGTCCCTCCGCATGACCACCCTCCTGAATGTGGGGATTATTTTTAACAGCCTTCCTTGACAGATTGTTGTGGACACTATGAAAAGCAGGAAGGTCCCTTTCTGTTTCCTTAGGATTGTCACAAATCACTTTAACGAAAAGACACTGGCCAAAGACGGGTTTAAAATGGGTATACCGCAGTCCCACTGCCTTCTCCCTTCGAATTCGGCGTGTGGCGGAGTCCATTATTTGGAGTCCATCATTTACCGTGCGATGTCCAGCTGTGAGATGTCGCCACAGTAAGGGACGCGGTCACACCGCAGACAAAGGCAAATACCGCCCTAAACGCAGCAGTCATGTGGATGGAAGCACACGACTTGGAGCTAGTGCCCGCCCAGAGCGAGGTTATTTTATTGGGCACAAAAATGCCCGCCACACAGGATTGCCCTGGCGCATGCACAATAATTTCACAGCTGAGACCGACGGAAGTTGTATAAAGACTGTTATGCAAGGATCGAGCTCGACCTGCTTGGCAAGGATCGGAGATGCTCATCTTGACCTAAACGAACAGAAAACGCAGTTGGCAGGCGCAAGGATACTTTTGCTGGCGTACTCTACAATCGAACGTCAAATCATGCAAACAGGTTCTCGCGGCACGAATCTCCTTTTCTCCGCGGATCAAATCGATGGTTCGCCGAAATTCTGTCTTTATTTTTTAGGGCTGACCGTAAGCCAACATTTAACGTCCAGGGCAGCACTTTTTAAATTGCTTTGTAAGACGGACCCCATATAAATGCAACTGTGCACCGGCGGAAAGCTATACGTAGAAGTGACTAAGATAGTTCCCCAGCACACCTCGGAACATGAACATCGAAAACAGCGTATAGACGTTGCAAAGATATTTTTTAAAAACATTCCAAAATATCGGAAGTCATACAGAAATCAGTAAGACACTCTCTATATAACCTAGAACAGTACGTAAAACTATTCCCACAGTACAGGCTGAGATATAAAAGCCGAAAACCGAGCCGAGAAATTTAAAGAACTTATCCCAATAGTATCATCTCAAACTATTGTGTAATAGCCAAACATTCCAAAAATTACACAATTAGACAGTATGTATATTATGACCTTTATCCCGCACCTTAACGCAGCGCGCTCTATATTATTCAGTCATCAGGATAAACAACACACCCAAAAATGAGCAAAATGAAAAATATAGACACGAAGGTCAACCTTAAGTACTACACTAGATGGGCCCTGCGGCCTTGTCGCTTGGATTTTTGGCTTTTTCAAGCTGTTTCGTCTCACTCTATAACATAATATATACTCTACTCAATCATGGTTCCAATGCTGCACTTAATAACCTTATTTTTGTTGAAAATTAGAAAAAAATCTTCATTATGCCATGTACGAAGTTCCTACACTACACTTAGAAACATGAAGGACGCGCGTAGCAATTGCTAAAATACATTCCAAAGCATAGAATGAAATACGGAATCAAAAACCGTTCATAAGCCTTGCATTAAAATACCCCGACAGCGCACCTAGAATCATGAGTATTGTAAACCGCACCTATCACTTGTTCTCCATAACGTACTTTGAAATATCAAAATTGAAGACCGTATGTAAAAATCACCAAAACATTCCCCATGTACACCTGAATCATAAACATCAAAACTCGCACATAGAAATTACCCACAGCAAGCCCCACATATAGACTTGCTTTACATCTTAATACAACACCCTGTAGGTTTAAAATGGGCTCACGTATTTATTTTCCTTCTGTCCAGTTAAACGCTTCCCGAGTAACTGCATAGTGTCGTCTTCACAGGAATTGGTGGAGCATTTTGTCGTTAGACCCAAAAAGCGAAAAATAGAAACATCAATGTTGTCAAAATGTTTCGTCCGCGTGTGTTTTTCCGTGAGACCCAATATAATAGAGGAATCTAGTTATACCAGACTTTTTCGACTGTAGAAACCATTGAGTTTAGGCATATTAGAAGAGAATCACCCCGCGCCTTCGGTAGTTGGGTTGCTTGGATGTTGATGTTGCTTATCAATAACTTGGCAGTTTATTGAAAATAATGAAATTTTACATTGGCTTTTACTAAGTTATTCCTCACAGCATACTCCGAAACTTTGGCATCCAAAGCCGCATGTAGAATCAAGATGTTACCTACAACGCAACTCGAAAGATAAGCATTGATAACTGCCCGTAGAAATCACTGAACTATTTTCTACGGCACAACTTAAAACATGAACACCAAAAACTCGTAGAAGCTCGTAGAAGCCACTAAAACATTTTTTACAGCATGGAATTCTGCAATAGAAACACGAAAAACCACAAACATGCGGGGTTTCGTGTGTCCGCAACAGCACACCTTAAAACATCATTGCCCACAACTGCACATAAAGATTATTATCTATATATTGAGAAAACACTTTGTATATTTTTAATACCCGCATATTAGTCAACTATTCAACGGAATTCAACGGCAATCCCGATTCAACGGGAATTCCAAAGCAGATAAGGGTTTCACATTAAAATATGTGAGATGTGGCAACTCGAACCTAATTTAGCACCTTTCCCGGTACTCCTGGTGTTCCCAACATCGCGCGTTGTTGTGGAAAACTCATAAGTTTATAGAAAAAATTTGTTTTTAAAGCGAAAAAAGTCTATGAAAAATTGAAAAAGTAAAAAACTAAGCGACATGCTAAAAAAATTGCTCTTTTCAGCCTAAAAAAGCTCTAACAGTGTCAATTCCATAGCCAAACAAAGTAGACAAATTTTGCTAAATTTTTACGACACGAGTCAGACACAAGGATACCTCAAAACGTGGACATCGAAAACTGCACGTAGAAATTACCAACCTGTTCTTTACAACACATACTAAATTATGAATACCGAAAACTGCACGTAGAAGTCATTAAATTATCTCGCATTCTAGACCCTAATACGAACATTGACAACCGCTGATAGAAAATATCAAAAATATCTCCCACAGCCCACCCCGAAGCATGAACATTGGAAGCCACACGTAAAAGTCACATTATCTCCTACAGTACGCTTCAAAACCTGGGCACAGAAAATTGAATCTAAAAAATTACATTGTCCTTCACAATGTATACAGAATCATGGACATCGATAATTGCAGACAAAAGTCTAAAATATCCCGTACTATATACTCCGAATCACAAAAGACATGTAGAAGTCACAAACCTACCCTCTACAATATGTCCAGAACAATACACCAAACGTGCATGCCAAAGTCCCGCTTTAAAATATGAACGGCAAAAACGATACGTAGAATTCATGGAATATGTTATCCACTGTACACCTTTAAATTACCCCTAGCACTCAAAATTTGAGCGCACGTAGAAATCACCGAACTATCCCCAATAGCACACCTATAAAGGCAAAAAAGAAGAGTAAACGTCCTATTCTAAACCACAGACATAAAAACATGTAGGAGTCACTGAAACATCCTCTATAGCTCATTTCGGTGAATGGGTATGAAAAACCTATTTAGCTATTAGCAGACCGGATCTGGTACCACAGGTCGAAACATGGAAATTGAAGGGAACACGTGGAAATATGGGCATCGAAAGGCACACGTAGAAACCACCAAAACATTTCATAGCACACGTTGAAACACAGACATCATGAACTGTACGTTGAATCACTATTTTTTTACACCATAATCGAGACAGCAAGGTAATCGAAAACTGCATGCAGAAATTAGCAAGCTACCTCTCTTCAAAATATGAGCATGAAAGACCACACGCAAAACTCACTAAAGTAACCTATATATCAAGTAAAGCTACATTGCATCCTGAACCCCGAAGATTGAAAGCCGGAAGCAGCTACTGAGCTATTCCTTACAGCACATATTGAGCTAGGCATGTAGAAGTGACTAAAATATCTCCACAACAATTTTAAAGTATAGATTTTTATTTGTAGACACTGAGAGTCCGCACCGCATGTAGGCACGACTCAACTATCCCCCTACATGCCTCGAAATGTACCTGGAGATATCTTATGTATTGTGTGTTTGTTTATTTAGTTTTATTTATTAATGATTATGCCGTTATTACACAGATGTACTGCATACCATATGTGTGCGTAGTCTTACATAAGTACCTAGCAAACAAATAACCTAAAAGAAAGCATTAACCTCCCTTAGGCAATACGAGTAGATCTGAACATCAGCGCAAAGAATCCCGCTAAAAAATAAACGCTTAAAAATATTACATTTAAAATGGACGCCTTAGTTAAATAATAAAATGCCTTCTGTGGTGTACATTTTTTCTCCTCAGTCCTAGAATAAAGCCAATCATCAGTTCGAAGGACAAAGAGAAGGACTGATTACATTTTCAGGTTTTCCTCACCGAAGGGAATTGACATGCATATTGTACCCATAACTTGAACCCCCTTCTGAAGTTTAAAAAGCGCACCACTTCCATTGAAATCTTTTTACCACTAGTTTATGTGCTATGCAATATAATATTAATATGGAAAATCAAACTGGTAGATTAAGCTCGCCAAATACTTGATCTCACAAAAATTTAAAAATAAAAAGAGCTGCCTTGATTAAATCTGCTTTTTATAAACAATTTATTTAGATATGGCAACTAAACTAATTATATGACTACTGTCACAATTATACACGATATCGAATTGCACTCTAATACATAAAATGATAGAAATAAGCTCCGAAATGGATTGAATATCAAAAGCTAGTGAACTGAATTACTTCTCAATCATTAGAAGAATAAGCCAAGCGCCTATATACGACGGCGTAATAGTCTGTCTTAAACTGCTATATACGGCGGGTCTTTTGTTGCACAGAATTCCATTTAGGAAATTACCTACACAGACCCCGATTATGCTCAAACCTAGTTAAGGATACATATATTGTTGAAAAATACAAACAAACCGTAATGACTTCCATCTTGGATTTCATTCTCGTCTGGGTTAATCTAGCTAAGTTAGAAACAATTCGTCTTTTCGAAGTGTATATTGGTTTAATAACGCTTTTCTGAATGGATTTGATATAAAACTCATTACCAATTTATCAAGTTTCAATCATAATAATCGTTATGTTAAATTCGCTCAAAGGTTTTTATGTCAAATCTGTATAAAAACCAGGCCATATCATGTTTAGCTACAAACGCTCCAAAACAATACATCCAAAAATACCCCAAAAAATTATAAACAAGGTGGATACATATCCAAACCCTTCTTTACAGTCGCGAGAATAAATGGCAGCCGATATTGATTGGCTGCTATTTATTCTTAAATGCTGCCTTGTAGAAACGAATTGCCAAAACAAACAGCTTAACGGAAGCTGTTCACTGAAATCACATCAACTAGATTGCTTAATAATTAGAAATAATGCGTACATATCATTCCTCTGCTAATATGTAGTTTAATATATATGCATTTTTATCTACGTCGATCTACACAATACCATTAAATTGATCTAAAAAAATTACCGGTTGCGACACAACCTCTAAGCTACCACCAGTTCACTTCTATTGATATTTATTACAATACCTTGAAAGTGTCCTGTCGGAGAATGGATTTAAAATTAAGGAGATAATACCGAAAATCAACCACGCTGATAAAGTTCTTACTTTGAAAATTAACAGCGCTAGGCGAATCGGTCAAAAATTGGTGGTATTATATTCTGAAAGAATGTTTACTGTAAATACCAGCGCTTCTCTGACGGAAATTATTGGAATGCATCGAGCAGAGAATCATCACACTCAGTTTCCCGAAGTACTTAATCAATTTCGCTGACCAAAACAGCCAGAGAGGTGAATCAACTTGCCAGATTTGACCAGGACTTGGGACCGGCTGGCCTAGTACGAGTCAGCTCGTTTAAATTGCATTGAACATAATAATGGAATATATCGGCATGAGCTTTCTTGTGAATTTAACTAACAATTGCTCAGAGGTATAGCAATGATCAGTCAGCGCTGATATAAAAAATAGATATGGACATCCCATAATCAAGTACACTGTGAATCGTTGGCTGTTGTGCTGCACCGCATCGAATTACTACACCATATTACCCATAAAAACGATTTCGTCCTTGGCAAATACCTGCAACACCTTAGTTCTAGCAAATTGCTGCACTAGATCTTGGAGTGAGAGATTCATATAAATAATCAAGTGTAATTAATACCGAGATTCAAGTGTTACCGGTGAAAATCTGAATGGTGGTGTTAGATCTATGGATGATGTTGAATCCTCATATAAAGGTAGCAGGTGCAGCTTACAATTGAACGTCGCCTCTGACGGCCGTCTCCTTGTGAGCGTGCAATCTAGAGAGACACAAGCTCATATTTCCAGCCGGAGCACCAATATTTGTTTTGCGCAGTATGCCATGACTACGTACTAACTATGCCTTCATCGAGTTTCTGTGCCTATGGGGACCCGCCCTGTCGAACTGTTTCTCAAACAACACCAACAGAAATTACACATATGGATACATTTACAGGATAACTTTGGATATATCCATCATGTGTTCACCACGTGAACACGCTCATATAAATCCCTGCTATCGCCGAATGGCATTACGCACTTCTTACGTTTTGCGTTGAACCTTCTTAGGGACTGCTATGATTAAGAGCTCTTCGCACAGGTTCGCATGATTCGTGTTCCCATCAAGCATTTGAAGATTGAAAGGTCGGACACGCCATTATTATGATTTCAATAAGAATTAACGGTAGTGCACAGTTTTTTGTGTAACCAAATGTCAACAAATACAAAATTGTAAAAGTTATGGTTGTTTCTTTTAGCACCGACACAGAATGTCTATTTCGTATAGAAATGCATTGATGCACACTATTGGTTCCAAGTCCACGGTTGTCGTTGTAAAGGCAAACGTTGTGTATATATCACATGATCTGGCTATTAATTCGGTGTGTAATTCAATTTTTTAATATTTGCTAGAAAACTGAGACATTTACGGGTAGTTGCGAACGTTTTTACTTCATTCACAATTGCCTTTGTGTTTTGGAGCCAATGATGACTTTTCAAACTGAGATTGATAAGTTGATAAAGTACGGCACCGGCCGTACAGCGTTGCTGATGAAAATAACGTCAACTATGTCGAGCATAGGTAAGGCGTAGCACAACGCGCTAGTTTAGTGTATCGACAGTCAAGTTGCTTGTCTACTTGAGCCAAGGTCGCTATCCGTCGGGCTAAGATGGAGGTTTAATATATATGTATATATGTATCTACAGGTCAACGTCTAACTCGTCGTCGTCGATGAGGTGAGCTGCGTGTAGCATTCGACGAGCGACACGGGAATGCTTGACGTCTATCGGCACCGTCTGGTCGTATAGTGATGGCGCCTGAAGGAAGATGCCGGCAGTCCCGACAATACATGCGATCGTAAATATCCATAGGAATAATCTATCGAGGACCATGGCAACGTACTTCCAATCTTCACGAATCTGAAATGCAAATCCCATAAACAGTATTTTAGAATAATCTTGATTCAGTTTGGTATCTGTACACGACCTAAAGTGCCCGGGCTGCTTTATCCTCTTACAAAACATGCTCGAGGACAAAAGTATAAAGCTCCACTTCTTTAAATGCAGGTTTCATATAATTCAATTTAACTTAAACATTTTGAAATATAGAAATCCCATTTCTTGAATATTCATATTTTATGAAGTAAAAAATGAAAGGACGTCTAAACTATGCGCTCGTGTTTTTTGGAAGCTCCTACTCCCCTCTGGTGCCTATTAGCTCTACCGTATAGTGAATTCCCAGATTCTGCCTAACCGGTAGTTTGTATACTTTCAGTTATCCAGCACCTGAAAAAAACATGAGCGACAAGCCAAGTTGAAAGCACTTAAGCCAAAAAACAATAATTCACAAAATCAGCATCTGATTGATATCTCACTTTTTCTCTCACTCTCCAAAACCAGACTTAGTTTCACGAATAAGGACAAGTCAACAAAACTCGCAAGTACAAGAATGGCGTTTGCCGCTGCTAGTACCAACGGCGGAGGCAACTCTTAGCCGAATGTTTACACTTTTAGAAATTGCTACCCGAACAGGAATTGCAGACCACGAGTGGAAGAACCACGGCTTCTCCAAGGCCTTATAATAACCAACGGTATTATTAAGAAGACGTAATGCCACCACAACTCGCTTCGCCAATATTTTTGTCGACTCACGGATGAGCTGATTATATCCGGCGTCGAGAGATTCTAGGACCAATAAGCATTCAAAGTGGACAACGACCACAACTGAATCCATAATACCTTTTATTTTGCATAAGCCTTTTTATCATCTGCGTATGCTTCAAAATCTTTGCTTACATTTAACAATTCGAACGAGCCTCGTAGAGTTACACAGTACTCCCATTTCGACCGATTTAAGTAGTGGCGATGCTTAAGAACTTCTTTTGGTCTCTTTTCCTGTCGAATCATGTACAAAACAAGACGGTCACAGCTGACGAGGTATGTACAGACTGTCCGTCTCTCAAGATCTCAAGACAAGAACTTCGTAATCGACAAACATACAAGGTTGAGAACTAAGTATAGTAGCATCCGGGTGGCATCTCACCCGTATTCTTTACAAATATGGCGGAGTTAATTGCCAAGCCATTTACGTTCATTATAACTAGATATTTTCCACGAACTCAGTAGCTTGGTGCATTCATGTACGCCTTGTGGCCGGAAAGGACATGTAAGTGTACGGGTTCGATCCCCACCGTCGCACAATACATTTGGAGTTCCGTCTTACGAATAGTACAGTGGACGTTAAACGTTAACTGATGGTCAGCCCTAAGAATATTTTCACATATTACCATGAAAACATTGTCCTTGATGATGTTTAGAACTCTGCCACAGCTACTCATAAAGACGGAGGCAGGTTTTTTGACGCTGATTACCGTTCCGTTCCCAAAGGGTTTTTGCGTATTATTGTCTTAGAAGATATATTGATATACCATTTTGTGAAATGTTTAACCCAAAGGCTCATCTAAGGACGCTGGCAGATTTCAGAGGCCTGGCCGCCCATGGTGCTACAAGGATCGGTGTATTCACGTCCTCAATCATCGAGAAAAAGCAAAGCAATCGCCAATATAGTACGAGGGCTATTACAAGCACAGCCATTTCTAAAAAATCCACGATACACGGGGCCACTATTCAAACAAATCTCTGAGTAAGCTGTTTCCCAAATAATAAAAAATAAATAAAAATAAGTTTTAGTGATGTAACGCCCTCAGCGTGAGTCTATACTATTGAAGCAAATATCTTTTCGTGAAGCTAGGGTGTGCGTGTGTGTTGCCTTGACACAAAAAAATAAAAAATCACATGATTAGCTATATTGTTACTTTACTTATTGATAAATTAGAGCCGAGATAAACAACAGCTGGATTTCTAGTAAGGCCTGCCTATCGAGTGCTTCTCAAATGAGTGCTTCCCACTACTTTTTACTGTCTTTATTTTTAACAAAGATATATCATTCCCCCCGAAACGCAGCATAAACTTTACGTGGAGGAGCTTAGCCTGTAGGCCTCTACACACTTCCATACAAAATGCGTGCATTTATTATTCACATCGCCGCTCATACATACACATGTTAAATGATGATTTGAGAGAATTATTCTCCTAACCATTCTTCCTTAGACCCAGGAACCACGGCTACGCTTAAACTTGACTTTTATTTACACATTGATAAGATAGTTACGCATGCCATTGATGTCGGGACGTCTCACAACTGCTCCAAGAAACCAATCGTTTTTAAATACACTCCAATTGCGTCTGCAGGCCCAACATACTTCACGACGTTCCCTAAAACCGCAGTGCTAGGGCAATGTGCCTCTCGAACTTAAGTCGAATAAAACTTTATCCGACACTTACTGTTCAATCTAGGATAAATGCAGTCATTTTGTTGACACGGATAAGAACAGTAACAGTGATAATAGCAGTAAAATTGAGGATAACGCGATTTCTGTATTATCGAACTGTTATAAGTTCAAATGTATTTTCTTTAATTGCCAATCGTTAGCCAAGCCGAGAAAATGCTATATTTTGCTTAACTACACCCCTTTACATGATCTCAATCTCATTATGGTATTGGAACTTAAATACACGAGCATGTTAGGTGTCAACAGTAGTTCACAAAAATATATAATTGAAAGAAACCTACCCTTTGCTTTTGAATCTAAATTACATGCAGCATTTTACCGTCTTCGGGTGCATGATGACATTTTGCTTTCTCTTAAGAACTCGAAAAGCTTTTAAGACACGTTAATCCTAGATTAAAAGTCAAACAATAGAGAGCTGATTTTAAATTAATTGGTATTTTCATTTCAGCTAATTTAGAGAAAGCTGAGGTATTTAGAGGTTTGGGTCTGTTCTCGGGCTAAATCAGACAAAAATTAGGACTGTTCCAACCTATGAGGAAGGAACTGTGTGCCTACAACTATGTATGTTTATATGTATAACACATCTTTATAGATATCGAAGGAGCCTATAATCAGTAAGCTTGTAAAGTTGATATTCAAGAATACTACCATTACGGGTGATATCCCACCTCTATTTTACAAATATCAGATGAACTGCATTGTTGAGTCCTCTAGATCAAATATGACTAAATTACACCATGGAAAAGCTATCCCTGACTTGTCTAACGTCCCGACTTTTATAAAGCAGGAACCAACTCGTCTGTTGAAAAGTGCGGCCCAATTACCGAAAGGTGAATTATTTTATAAAAAAATATTAATAGTCACATTATGAAATCTTTAACATCAGGCGATATTTTTGCCTAATATGAGTTCACAAATATAAGACACAGACTGCTCGCATGGGCTCGGTACTATTTCAAAACCACCGAGTAAAGTTTAATTGTATGTTCCTCAATTTTTGCAAGGCTTTTTATTGGGTTAGTTATGCTATTATACGTTGAAAACTTGAGCATATATAAATTGACTAGCGCACAATTAGCTGTGTATGTGTTTACCTGAATAAAATTAAGGTAAACGATAGTGAGAGCTCCCATGGTGCATGCGTGTGAAGTGCTTGCCTAGACTCCTACCTCGTTCTTCTGCCTTCATTCTAGACATAAAGGATGTCATTCCCTCCGAGGCCCAGTTAAGTTTATACAGACGATTTTAACCATATGCTCCTTCTGACAATGATGTTGAACGTGGAGTTCTTCAAAAAGCTGGAACGTCCGTGTCAAACTAGTGTCGGGTCGACGATATGTCCAGTTCGATACAAAGTGTACTCTTTTATGTTCACATCAGCAGTCACATATATGTATATTAAATGATATTCCTATTCCCGTGGTGAATTCTGTTTCGCGGACATACTTGAACTTGATTTCAATTTACACATTAATCGCATTTTTAGTTCTGCATCTGGGCCGCTCGGTTCGACGTTTATATGTTTTTCTGTGAAAATGCTAGATTTTATATCAACGTTTTCAAAAACAAGTGTTTTCTCACATGCGTTTCAATTGCAAGTTCATTGCACAGTTCATTTATAGAGTGGCATTTCGATGTAGGGTCAATAGAGCTAGTTTATTTCGATTTCAGTTTATCATTTTCTGGCCCTTCGTGACTGAAAGTAAGGTTGTCTTTGAGCTGAATTGAATTAAGTTTGTACACTCAGAAGCAATGCGAGGTCCCTAAAAACCATTAATCCATAACAGTTAAAAGTTATGCGTAATAACCAAATTTACTGGTTATAGTTTTACAATAGGCATTTTTTATTAAATCTTTTGGTATCCTAGACTGCAACGATTTCAGCGGTTCTAAACAGTTGCGCGTTAGATATAACATCGCGATCGTTCTTTAGGTGTCTTCGGTCAGCTTAGCTTAACTACAAAGTTCAAAAGTATTGTTACGTAGCCATTTTTGTATAAAACACGTTAGTCAAGTGACGCAGAGCGGGCTTTCAATATAAATACGGAGAATCTGGAAGATCTTGTGGCCTTTTACAAGTATGCTAGGAATTCAGAAAATCATTTTAAAAGACTTGTACGTAATTGTGGACAAGAATGTGGAATCAGATATTTAAGTACTCCCACGTGTAAATCACCAAAAGGACGATTAGTGAGTATATAGTAGGTAAAAACAGCTGAAAGGACCTGGCAGGGAGTAACATAGGAAAAGGGGCCCTTATATGGATTGTTAAAAAAAATCATACATAAATGTACATAAAAATGTCTCATGGTCTAAAACGTTGAATTTTACGTCGGTGTTTCGGACCCACTAATACTTTTTAAAGCAAACTTACGCTTTCAAAGTCGTCATTGTTGTCGATGTGTTGAGCGATGAACATAGCGTAATGAATCGCCTTTTCCAGCACTCGCGGAAAATGCTGGCGATCGAGACCAGGCGAAGTATCCAGTTCCGCAAGCAAGAGTTCCTCCGCTAGTGGCATACCAATCGGGGCACCCACTGCACGCAACGGTGACAATGGCGGAGAGTTCGCCATGCCAGCAGCACCCTCCGGAATTCCATCACCATATAGTTGGCTGCGTTTATCATTGCTGCTGTAAAGATGAGCGGGTAAAGGAGGAGCCACCATGTCAAATTGCGCGGCCGCGGAGTTATTATTGCGGCACCTGAAAAATTATTTGCATGATTATATCTTTTTCCAATTTTCATAACTATATGCTTACTGTTTAAAGCGTAAAGTCTGCAGGGAACCTATAATACTAAAGCTATACCGCAGAAATTGTGTTGCTAGCGGGGTAGCATATGGCGAAACATAATTCTCATGGCAATAATATTTTACTTTAAATTACAGATAACTAATAAACGGATATTTTAATTGTATTAAAAGCCGTTACTGGAATTATTGTAACATTACTATTACTATTGATTGATTTTGCTAAGGACGTGATGAGCTTACAGGAAAACAGCTTATCGGGTAAGGACGTGGAATCACATGATGGTGGGTTAAAATTCTGCGGGCTAATTAAACCAAGGCGTTGCATACCAAAGTTACATGCTTCCGTAACTACTGGTAGAGCAATTTCTAGAGCAGTTTTGCCTGTGCTTCCGTGTCGATAATTGAGTCGTGGATACCCTAAGGCATTTGTACCCAAGCTTTTTGTTCAGGAAGTGCTGATTCTATTAGAGGGGTATTTACTCGGATAGGAAAATCATTCCTGAGTGAGGAAAAATTGTATCGGAGAAATGCTTTTGCGGCCCTAACAGCATTTATTCTGGGCTAATTTCTCGAGCACCCGCAAAATAATGATTTAACTGGTTAGATGATTTCACTGGATTACTTATTTGTTTTGTTTTTTCATTATTTGTGGCTTAATTGCTTAGATGTTCAAAATCATGTTTTTTCGCCAGTTTTAGTGTGACAATCAACAACTATTCTCTTATTATTAGTAAATTTTGTGTGCTTGTTCAACATATAGAGTACACACGCCACTTATACAGCACACATAAGGAGGGTGAGCGCTGAAGTCGCAACGAATGTTATCATGTCTGTAATATTATATCAAATACTAAACTAATTAGTGACTTGGATCCAATGTATATTATTCTGCTTTCCACTTTTTATATAGTTTCAACTTTATGTTGTATATTGCTACATACTGCTAATACAGACGTGAGCAAACTGAATAGTATCTGTGTATAAGCCAAGCGGCAACCATTCTCTTCCTTTATATGGTGTACAGCTCTTTAGAGAGTATAACTCTTTAGAGAACTATGCATGTAGATTTCCAAGTTATTTCAAGGAGTTTCAAGTAATACTCAACTCAAGTAAGAAATCAACACAAACCTAGGCAGATGAAAATTATCGCGACAAATTTGTGAAACGTTAGCAGGCACATTAGGTGGGTGCTGTGCAGCTTCTTCCTCGTTCTCAATCTCGATTTTGTATTGTGGAGATCGCATGAGGAGTAGCCGTGGTAAAATACGGATGAATATGCGCCGCACCCATGGTGACATTTTGTGCGTTGACGGCGATCGAAAGTGTACATTAAGTACCGCAATGGCAACGAGTACACTCACAGTCACAAGGATCATCGTAAATACCTGCGTATGGAAAGGTTACTTCATATAATATTTTTGTATGAAGCTTTTTCTCTCTAATCCTATTAAATTTTTTTTACTGTTTCAGTGTATGTTACTTCTAACGCTTCCATTTCTTGTGGCATGCAAGGCGTTTTTTTTAGGGTTGATAAATTCACCATTAATGACACAACCAAATTTAGTCAACGAGTATACCTAATTCGTAAATTGAGGTCAACAGTGTGAACATTTTGCTTGTTTTGGTAAAGGTTTTTAGGACCTAGGCCATTGGATAGACATCCCAATTTCAAGTATAACAAACTATTACACACTTAACATATTTAAATAGAGCTTTCCATTTTTAGCGAAACATTGTAATACATTTTGCGATATTTCATCTAAAATGAACTGTTCGATAAGAACACCAAATTTATAGAATGTACAAAGTATAAGAATTTCCATCTTATTAATTAAACTACTATTAGAGTAAACGTTAGGAAATGAATATCTTAAGAGTACGACATGAGCTAACTTCATACAAGCTGACAGCCAACGGTTGCTTACGACTGCATTGCATGCAAAGAAACAACGCTCTTCTACTACACAAAGCATATGACATTGCTTGATGGCTGAAGGATCTAGTTTTGTCTATTTTAATCTGAAAATTTCTGAAAAATAGAAACAATGAAAAGCTATCAACCCCAGAACCTACAAGCCAACAGGGAAACTGCATCTCGGCTTCAAATGAGCCTTACTGCATTCTCGCAATCATTAAGCTGGATTTTTTCTATCCGTTAATGCTGCTAAGGCGCATCGGTAGGGAGGTCCGGACGTTAGAGACGTTGGGCCGAATTGTGCGTTTGTACTCACATAGTTATCAACCTCAAAGAAGTTCCGTTATTGTTGATAATTATTATACTGCTTATTTTGTTATCTATATTTATAATTCATCTGAATCCATTTATAATAAATGCAATTTTTTCATTTAGTTTCCTATTGATTCGCACCGGCTTTACATATGTTACCGATATGATTCTCGGTATTTATGGCTGGTACTGTTATTTTATAGCAATATGACAGAAATTGTATATATTTGCGGCTCGTACTTAGTTAACAATTGCCTTATGAAGTTTTGTTTTCCGACTGAATCAGGGAACATCGCAAAAATCATCACATTAGTACTTTCAACTTAAACGATTTTTCACTGAATCGATATATCACAGTGAACTTGCTAAATTAGTTTATCCACTTTTTAGTGCTGGAATTTTTCTACTATATAGTTACGCCAGCTCTCTTGCTTGTTTTTTAAACAAAGTGTTTCGTTCACTACCAGAAATACTTCTAGCTTTGGTCTGCTTCTATGTGCTATTTTGCCTGGTTACCCGTAAACATTTATCACACACCTCTCAGTTCTGGGGATAGGTTGTTGTAACATTCTTGGATATGATATTAGACATTTCTCCACTCTGCCTGTCTTGACAAGTTGGGTTTACGCCTTCGCTTCTGGCCAAGCGTTTTGGTTTGCGTAGATCACATCTTTTAAAAATGTTTTTGGCTTAAAAAGTTATCGGCTTCTTAATTCTGTCGTTACCGGGTAGTTTTAATGCTTTTCTTGACGTATACTATTATTATTATTATTATTATTATTATTATTATTATTATTATTATTATTATTATTATTATTATTATTACTTGTATATTCTTCAGGGATTATCAGCGCTAGTACTCTTCTCCCTCTTATTTTTAGGTATTTTCGAAATACCCTATTTTTTTTCTTTATAAAACTATTCGTTTGAAATAGATTAATATTTCAGCTTACCATCGAAGATAGGGTACTTGGTGTCCTGGGAATCAGTTTTTAGTGTTTTACCCCAAAAAGGAGACAATAAAAAAGAGTTATCTGTGTGCGTTTTGACGGCAAATTTAATAACTTTCGGTTTTTATTTCTTCAGATGTAGATAAAAAATTTGGTTAATTCTACTCAATATGTCTTAAGCAGGGCTAAGGTTTGATATGCATATGGTGCGAATTTTTATGGCCAATCTTGTCTGTTGATACTTAATACACCGCAAGAAATCTGGAACGCCACTTGAAATATCCTTTGCAGGCTGAATTCGTGCATAACCTATTAAAAAACTGCGATGTTTGATTATAGTTTCGTCGACCATCGTTTTCGGATCATCAGCTATGCTGCAGTAGAAACTAAGATATATATCAAGATATCACTGTTTTTGCAAAAGAAACGAAAAATTAGTATAATTACGCTCAATTAATGAATATTAGAGGACAACAAATACCTTTTATCTTACAATGTCAGTAATTCTTTGATGGCTGATAAACCAGTCTTATTAAGCAACCAAGACACTTTCAAGTGCCACAAGAAGCGTTACTGCTAACAACTTGAAACTAATACGTTTGGTGACTATAAGTAAAAGCTAATAAAAAAAACTAATATCCCAATAACACTTAGGTTAAACGGAAATGTGTGATCGCGTTTATTTACTTTATGAACTCTATCGAAATAGCTAGATCTTAAACTTTTTATTTAAAAGTCAAAGTATTCTCTAAGATATTTTTTATTGATGTATTTTTCAATAGAGGTGTATTACATGCCATATAGTTACAAAACCATTATTTGGGATATAATTCTTCTATAGCTAAATCAGACTCACATATACTATTCACAGGCTGTGTTTAAAGCACGTAATTATATCTTAATTATGTCGTAACCTTGCCTCTTTTCTAACAATGATTAGAGATTTTTACCCCAAATGTATCTGTTTCTTTTGGCATTATTTGGTGCTTAGCTCCTTTTTAGGCCTTTTTATCAGGTTTCATCATTTCTACTCTTCCTAGCTCTCAACTTGTTTGTCCTATTTTGCTGTTCAAAAAGCCGAAAAATCTATAAGCTATTTTTCATATATGCCTATAAGACCAAGAACTCTTTTGAACTCGAACACAAACGTATTAAATGAATTAAAAGCGAAGTCAAACTTCTCTAGGCTTAGCACATCAAGCTCTATTTGCCTGCCAAATTAAGTCCGGCTCGATATCACGGCCTCATATAGACGAACAACAAAAATTCACTTTTAGTGATAAACCAGATTAACCCCGCGCCTCTCGCGTTTGTATTATGCGAGATCGCGGAAATTGTTAGGTTGTGGTTGAGGAATTTGTTCGTTCGAAATCACGGGGTTCGATGACTTGAGATCGCAGCATTCCTCGAATGAATATCGCGAAATTTCTTGTCTTTTTGGCTCCCCTGCATTTTAGTACTGTCATAATTCAATACTATAACGGGTGCTAAACTCAACGTACACATCCGATATCACACCACCAACTTGAAATTTTGTAAAAAATCCTCTTCTTTGCCATCAAGCTAAGCCCTACAATACATTTTAAAACATGACCATTGAAAATTACATGTAAAGGCCACCAAACTAGACTAACAACGCATCCAGCGATTTCATTATAAACTACGTTAAGGCCACTACGTGCTCCATAGGTGGTGCACGTGCTCCGTAATGTACACCACCTGTACCACATAATGTCACATTGGCACCACAAAGCGTCGCAAAATATTACCGGAATATCACAAAACTCGCATTAGATACCGTACAGGTACAGCTACTTTCACTATCACGCTCCCAAATAAACATAGATAACCGCATGTAAAAATAACCGGTAAAAACTCTGCATAGCACACATACAGAAAGCATACAGAAAGCACCAAAAAAGCTCTCACAGCACGCCGCGAAACATAGGCATCCGAGCCGCCACGCAGAAAACACCTCGACAACAGACCTGTAGGTAGAAGCCACCAGTCTATTTCACATGTCATATATGGACACAGACATCGGAAACAAATGAGAAAACACCAAACTATTCCCCATAGCGCGGCTCGAAACAAGGGCACTGAAACTGCACTGCTCATCATCCTTACAAGCAAAGGTACCCCACCTAGCCGGCTTCTTGACGCGCCCTAGCGCCAAATTGATGGCTGTCATTTTTTTCAGTCTCTATAAATAACAGCCGTCATCTGGAACGAGGACTTCACGTGTAATTTCTCAACAATGACAATTTGGACGGCTCAGGTATAAAACATCAGGAAGGCCTTTAACGCAAACTTACAACCACTATTTTGACTCAGTACCCCGGAACACTTCGCAGATTCTTGCGGGCGTGGGTATGCTCGGATTTGTGATCAACATTTTATTACACAAAGCCAAAATATACGTCTATTATTTTCTAGCTCTTGATAAACAATCTACACGCCAAAATCAGTAGTTGGCAAAATGATTCTATATGTGGATGACCCAGGCACTTACATTTTCAACCAGACATTATGATACGAAGGTGTACGAAAGTGCATCAGCACGAAGGTACTAGTGGCAGTGGCATTAATAAGCAAACCACAATTCTTACTAACCCCACGGCTTTGCGGTCATTGGATGTAAAGATTATCCCGATGTCTGCCAACGGTGTCGCAACATGCTAGAAAGACATTACCGCAGCCTCTCGAGAATAAATAACCTGAACGAGGCTTAGCTCAAACGAGGTCTGGAACTTTGTCGCACAACGGGAAGCAGACAGTAAACTTCTTGGTGGACAAGGTTATGAGCTTTATAATTTACTATGAGCCACCTCCTGACATGAGCTCTAGGCTCCTAGGGTGTGTCTACACTATGGATCTTCATGCAAGAGACCCAATGCCACCTCGCATGCTCTAGCCTTGTCACATTTCACGATGATGAGTTTGATCGTTTCGCTTTTTACGCTGCGCCTTCTACAGCTAGTTTTGTATCATTTATGTCATTTCTATTGTCGTATTTTCCGTCCACAATAAATTTTTCATGAAAGTTTGGTTTAATGGGTTCATTGTCGGCGATCAATCGCGAGTTCCTAGCGGCAGAACACAGTGCTTCACTAGTTCCGAATTTTGTTTTGTTCTCTCTGTTAAACTGCAGTGTGTACTCCCGCACCACATGTTGCCATAATATCCTGATGTCCAATCGATTGTTTTTAACATCTCTAGACATTTAATTCAGTGCTTGTTATATAAACGTTTACATGCACTCGTATTTTCCCGGAGAAATATGTTAAACGTATAAAAAGGATCAATTAGTTAAAAATTGCATTGTAATGCAAATATTTTCAAACAAGTCGTCAATCACACGGAAAGGTTTATATATCTTTAAAAAGCATGTTTTTATTTCTGCATAAAGTTTAATAAGAGCTTGTATTTCGAGGTCCATTTTAATTTGTGTGAAATTTATTTTACAACAAACGCGAGTAAGTTATCTCATACACGCTTGGTATTTTAAAAGTTGACTTAGAAATATAAAATAATTATTATTATAACCAGTATCAATTACGTGATATGATATATAAAAAGTCTCATATGGAGGCGGTTCTACGAATGTTTAACGATCACGTACTTGAAACACCCTTGATATTGCTGCAAAATATTTCCTTTTAGATAGCAGCTCAGGAAAAAGATATGACTATTACACGAGATAACTAGATACTGATGTAGAGGTTTTTACTTGCGAGAACTGGCAGAGAGTCATGATAAATTTTTAAGCTGACTAGCTGTTTGACCTGGTAGATGTTGTGTGACTATAATAATACAAGCATTCTAAGTCATTATTATTATTATTATGTTATGATACTTACGAGATATTTTCCTAGCAACGGCATTGCAAGTGACGTCGGTGGTATTATTTCGACAAGCACAAGTAAGAAGAAAGTAAGTGACAGCATTATAGAAATTGAGAGAGACACCTTTTCTCCCGAATCTGACGGCAGGTAGAAGACCAGAATTGACAAACAGGAAATGCCCACACATGGGATTATTAGGTTGACTGTATAGAAGAGCGTTTTGCGTCGCAGCGTAATATTGAAGGTGATATCCGGGTAGGGCTCTTCACAACACGCGTAGAATTTCTCGGTTCGTTTAGCGGGCACTGACATGATATCCCATTCGACGGACAAATAGAATTCTGTCAAGTCTATACCCAAGGGCACCAGGTCTACACTATGTACGTCCCTGATGTGTTTCAAATCCACCTATAATGATGTAGGAATTAGCAAACACAGAAAGTTTGATTCGCGTTAGCGCACAGACAACGTAGCCTGAATTATATCAATATAAAGAGCAGTTTCCGTGTAGATACGGCGACTGAAATTATGACCAATTGTTTCGGTATCGTTTTTATTAGTTATTTGTCTATGCTAAAAGTTTTACTATTCGTATTTCAATGTTTTATTTTTTACACGCCGCCTCAATACCTAATTATTTTTTGTAGGTATAGACGATTGCTCGGCTGACTCTTAATGTTATAATGCCTAACTTGATACGAAGCAAAGTCGAACCACTAAAATCAAAATGTGATCGTACTTAAGTCCCTACTTATTTGTATTTTCTATAAACAAAGTGAGAATAATTTCGCACTGCATTTCGCCCGTTGTATTTATTTCTTAGTCAGTCGTACTGGAGCATATTAGTTAATACGCTAATAAATAGACTCAAATGAGAAGTCAAAATTGATAACTACTGCCTTATCGGAAAAAAACAATTACTTCCACTCAACTAGAAGAATTATTGTTTATCATCTCGCTTTTTTGTAGCTGAAAGGCACAGCGACGTGTCGTAGCACGGCTTTAGAAAACGCTAATAAATTTAGCCATGGGTTACTGACGGTTTTTAATTGTGACCTTTATTAACGAAAATGTGACCATCGACAAAGCAGTGTTATTACTACAAAAGTGAGTGAAATTATTCGATATTGTTATTCAGATACCCGTTGGATATTGGCAGCCGCATTACCATGTGAATTCAAATTGTTAAGTGGTGGCGATTCTCGTCCCTTCAGCGTAGCGCGGGATTCTCATAAGTTCTAAGCAACCTTGATACTCTTAGTTTGGTTTGTACACAAAGTAGTCGCAGAATTGTTCCTGCTTGCTTTTTTCTCAAAAGCTGTACAGAAGCGTCTACTCGGTTTTATATGGCAAATATGTCCTTTTCGATAGGATTATAGGGCCATAAACATAGAAATTTTACTACGAACAAGCATCTGTATATATCGCAAACATCTAACAGGGCTGTGAAAAAACGTTACTGCAAACGTGTAATCGGTCTCACTGTACCAAAATCATTTTTTTATTGAGAACTAATTTATTAGTTTAAAAAAAATGCATGTATTTATATAGTTATTCCTTTTGAATCAAAGTTCATCACGCGCAACAATATTCTAAATTAAGGTTTTTTGAAACAGATCTTTTCGCGCATCGCTACTGCTTAGATAAAACATTTATTCTTTTCAGCTACCTTCTTGAAGGTCGTTGCATTCTCTGTAGGTTGCATATCTATACGTCTGTATGCAAGCACAAAATTTGTTTCTCAAGCCCTTCAGGGTCCTTCAAAATTCCTTCATCTGTTGTTATACTCCAAACTCTGACATATTTACATTATTTCGGCACTCGTATGTCTTATATGTAGAACATCTTTCACCACAATTATCTCCAACGATACGTAGAACGGCAGCGTCTCTTGTTAAAACAGCACATGATAAAACTCACGCACGGCGAAACGAATCAGGGCAGTGCTATGTTGCTTGATTCACTCACGTAAAGTTATTCACATCTTCTTCATTGAAAAACTTTAAGCTAGTGTTTGATGTCTTTAACTTTCACCACAGAATAAATCATTTGTGATTAAATACATTATTTGCCATTGAAAATAATTAGTCCTTGTGAGCGAGAATCGGTGGCGCTGATTTTCCTTTAACAATTGCGTATCGAAAAGAAGATAAACCACACCATTCCGTGAGCTCACGTGGAGGCATAGTATACGTTTTAAAAAAACCTTTACGCCGATTGATGAATTTCTGTCAGTTGATTTAAAGACCATTCAATGTTATCCCAACTTTTGTTGGGTGGCAGAAACGAAGTCTGCACGCAATATGATGCCGCATCCAATTGTGTACTTAAATTTCTCAAAGCTGCCACACATTCCGACATATTGGTACGATCATTGATTTCCCCTATAGTAAGTCGGTCTCAGTCAAGACTTTAATTCCAAACAGACATTTCCATACACATATTTTAAAATCTAATGGCTGCTGAGATGTTAAAGTTGCCCTGAACACTTCAAAACGCAAGGATGCCTACTTTACCTACTCGAGATTGTTGACGACTGTCCCAGCATCAAATCACTGAACAATGAAAAATTGAAAATGAGCATAATCGCGGGTGTTCCACAGAAGTTTATCCTGGGCTTTTTTGCTTCAGAATCTTACGTATCATGGAGTTTTCCGTCAAAGAGCACCGCAGGGCACCCATCTGTTAGCCTGTTTCGACAATCTGGCTGTCGTCGTCACCCCTAACGACGCTGTCACACTTGAAATGCACTCTATCGACGATTTGGATGTGGTAGCTCTGTGGATAGAAACCCACAGTCTATAATTAACGTACGCCAAAAGCGCGGCAATTTTGCTAGCCGATCGTAAAAGGTGTCCAGCAAATAAACTTCTGGCACAGTTTCATCAAAACATGACTAACGGGTATGTTACACCTCAAATTAGCGTCGTTATACTAGATGAGTTACCACGCAGATCAAAAAGATTTTGTCATATAAGACGAAGACTATTGTGGAAGGATCCATGGCTTTATAAGGTCGCGGCCCACAAGGAGATCATCCGTACATATTAATGAAACGCCATTGACGGGCCAAGCGCAAGCCAAGGTCAAACAGCTAATTCCCAACATGGAAAGCTGGTCCGACAAAAAAGTCCCTGACATTTTTGGTCACACAGTCGTCACAGGCCGTGCCAAATTACCTGCACAGATTTAATCTAATGAGCACAGACATGTAAGAGCTATGTGGTTTAAACCAAGCGAACACCGTCATCATATCTTCAGGCGAAAAGAACAGCAAAACTCGCATGTGCGATACGGAGGATAACTAGATTATGAGAGCAGTCCTTGCAGAAAGGAGCTCCAAGCAACAAACGTGTTCTAATCAAACGAAAACACGGCCGAAGGGGGAACCACGACAGATCTCCTCGGCAGGCGCTCGCCAACCTTTGGCCCAAGTACTATTAGATGAAGATCCGGGCCGAAGGTCCGGATGAAGATTAGTGTGGCGTACATTTTAGTGGTGCAGCCACGCGTTCAACGTAAGTTCCACACTACCCAGACAAATAGCTTTCCAAAGAGCCAAAGCGCACATGTTTCTTTGTCGCAAAAAGAAGGAATAAGTCCAAAGCGGTCGATATATATTGAGATACTGACTGCTGACAATGCATACATAAATATATAAATCCTAAAGATCTCGACAAATGTAAAGTATTACGGAAAACATGTTTGACCATTCAAATTGGCATTTCAGTGGCATAGGCAAAAGGTTCCAGGCAGGCTTTTAGAATAAAAAAACCACGTTAGTCTCACGAAAACGGTAAACGGCCCATTAAATTAAACTGCTCCTCACAGTCACTTCGTTGGTATGTTTGTGCCGTGCGATACAACACTTGAACGGTGGTACGTTTCATTCCCATATGGGAAACTCAAAAGGGGTGTAAGTAACTTAAGCCTTATCTCGCCGCGCAGGATATAGTGGACCTTTTCCGAGGCTTATAGATTAGCAAAAAAGACATTTTTTTAGAATTTATTTACTTATTTTACGCTTTTAATTGAGAAAGTCCTCTTACAGCGTTCGTGGCTTCCAAGTCTGTGGCATGAGAGTGCCGAGTTGCGCACATTTGTACATGTCATTCAATCGCAAGGGCAAACGAGGGCGACGAAAGGGACCGTGAAGAGATATGATAGCTATTTCAAAATAAATTAGTTCTTGCATTAATTGTCGTCAGATTGGCGGTCGCATACTGAAACGGAGCGATGTCTCATCGTGCTCAGACAAAAGGTTTCTTTTACGGACAGATCATGTTATCACTAACTCCAATGAATACACTATGAAGGCTCGAGCTGCATTAGTGGCCTGGGTAAACGCGATTTCGTAAAAAAGGTAAATTCATAAAGTAGAACGTTTTTGAAGCATATTGAGCACGGAATGAATGACACTTTACTACAACTCTAGAATAAGTCATGCTTAGTTAGAAACTGGGCAGATAAGAAGGGTGAGGGTGGCTTTAACGATGCAAATGCTATATGCTTTATGTCTCTGTCTAACAACCTGAATGGGAGACTGTGGTGCTAAGCGTTTTGACATATAACGGCAGCACATGCCGAAGGTAGCACCCCTCAAGTGATAAGCTTAGGACGGCATCAAAATATTACTTGCAAAAGAACGGAACTGTCGTTCTCTTCGAGAGTTTCAGTTACTCTATACATAAATGAAATAGAATTCTTTTTAAGATAGTTTAGTTTTACTTCCTTCATGGTCACAGTGACTCAACTAAGCTCGTAGTTGAGTTCTTTTTTTCTTCCGTTTGGCCAGTCATTGCAATTATTTCAGCTATCGCAGTACCTGTATGAAAACAGAAACCTGCGCAGCGGCAGCCTTACCGCCAAACTGATTTGCGCTTAACTCTTTGTGCTTTTGATTGCGAGTTTTCACCGTCTCGCGAAAGCTACTTAGCATCCAACGACCAACGAACTCCGCCACGATGCCCTGCGTCTCGTTACCGTCTGCTGCGTTTTTGTTTGTGTAACAACGAGCAGCAATGATGTCGCCATTAATAGTTAACACCCAGACAGTCCTACGGTTTCGACTGTGTCTACTGGCGTTGCAATATATGGCTTTTATTACATGATACGTTCAATAGCAAGTTTTAAATCATATGAGCTTGCTGCAAAAAATGCAGTTCCATTTGCTCCCCTTTAGACCGTTGTTAGTGTATCCCGTCAGCTGTTGCAAATAGTCGGACACAAAGATAAAAACGAATTTCTTATCTAAGCTGGGATGGAGTTTAGTATATGTTTGTATATCTTAAATTTGTTCACATGTGTCATATTTATTTTTAGTGTCTTGTGATCTATGAATTGAGCAATCATACGTGTGTATATGTATGACCATGAATATATGAACAACTACGTACACGTAGACTACTAAGTTTGTACCTCGACGCTGCATACGTTAAAATTACCTTCTATGCATCCGTATAAATGGACTATTTCCGCTTTCTTAAGAATTATAAAACGATTTACCGTAGCATATGGCAGCGCGTTGCATTATTGTAAAATTGAACACGGTCATACAAAT
This sequence comes from Tropilaelaps mercedesae, assembly GCA_002081605.1. Lineage (NCBI taxonomy): Eukaryota > Metazoa > Arthropoda > Arachnida > Mesostigmata > Laelapidae > Tropilaelaps > Tropilaelaps mercedesae. The sequence continues at coordinate 13,491 of MNPL01015890.1, read as the reverse complement.
AATGAGATGATTTTTGTATAACACATATAAATTGATGCATATTTTTGTTTGTGTCCGTAGAAATTGAGCTTTCTCGTCTATATCTCCAAATAGTATGATCTATATTTGCTGAAAATTAGAGGCAATTATTATATTGGCGTCCCTAAGTTACAAGGCAAAATGTCAAAATTATCTGAGCGTGCAGAACTGTAGCTACAGTAGGATACAAATCAAATATTTTGAAGTCGGACCTTATTTGGCAAAAACTGTCTTAGAAGCAGGCATAGCAAAATGGATTTGACAGAAAAACGCCACCCTATGGTAACATCATTCCTATGTGAGTCGTTTTTCTCACAATATCTAGCCAAATCTATTTAGCTAATTAAAGGTTTGATTGGATCAAACGCAACGAGATCTACAAGTCGTCAGTCGGATTCGAAACTAACCATGAAACCGTCGTAAGTCCATGAGCCGAACTTCATACTGCAAAGCTGTTGATCGAACGGAAAGTATTGAACATCCATTAAACAGCTGCTTTTATAGATGGCAGGCGGATTCCAGATAACAGTTCCTTCATTGTTAATAATGGCCTTGGTCATGATTGTCACTTCGTAATTTCCATCGGCGCTGAAATGTTTAAATTTAATTCTACGATTATTAAGAATTGGTATAGGTTTATAATCGTATTTTTATCACAATGCCCTCGTCCACGACTCGCTAAAGTTCACGTGCATTAAAAGGCGTAATCAGCCAGAACAGACTTTCTAGAAAAACATAGTAGAGCAGCGGCTACTTGAGTAACAGTGTATTACTGGGTGGTAGGAGTACAAGACTATCACTGGATCCCCAAAGCTCAAGTCTGAGACATGTCGGAAAAAAAGGAAAACTTTCAAGTTTTTCTGGGTCTGTTTGGGATGCTACCCTAAGACTCACTGGCGGACGAATGGAGCGATAAATACCGTAAGGACTATCTTTACTTGTCCACGGCTTGGAAAGTCATTGACCACACCTGTAGAGGAGTGGAGTCAGAGCAGCCAGCTTTTAGCTTTTCCGACGCATCTCTCCAGGACGAAGGGTCAAAAAATGTCTATGCAATTAACTCGAATTTGAAGACAGGCAGCGAGTAGAATCGAAGGCGCTTGGAAGAAAAGACGACTTCTCTTATATTATTTCAACCTAATACTGGCATGGTTTCGAGTCCGGGATTAGCGAAGAAAAGCTAACTGTTACAGACCGGAAAAACTTGGAGGTCAGCGAATATTTCGATCATCTGGAATTACGCTTTTAGGAAATTGTTCTCGTAATAGCTCAATATTCTCGCTAGCTGTATGAAGTGTGATATCACCTAGAGATACGCACACCTAGTGCCATTTTGCGACGACGCTTTTAAAAATCACTGTCAATATGTTTATGTCCAAATATATTGGAAACAAGACCGGAGTACTTTAACAATTAAACAGCAAGTGGTTCTATGATTTTGAAAATACGAACGCACTTCAGGAAAGTGTTTACGAAATACAATGGCTCTTTCCTCAAAAGACTGATCCATTTGACTTTGCTTTCTAAAGACAAAATGGCACCCAAGGCCAGAAAAGTTTCACGGAAGGCTTTATTAGATACATTGCATGTCTTGGATTTTGAATTTCGTGATATCAGTTTACAGAAAGACGCCGCCCAATATTAGTTAGAGCCAGAAAAGTCTAAAATGACCTGACGACGGCAACGCTGGAAGCACCTCAGGATTGTCATTATATTTTTGATGACTTAAGGAGTCAGCTTTATCAGTCTTTTTTTCAAAAACTGCAATAAAAAAGCCCCGGGGAACGAAAAAAGCAGCCAATCCCCTTTTTGATAATCGTATTATATCTATATATATTTTTTCTTGGGGCTGGCCAACATTTAACGTCCACGGTAGCACTTTTTGCATCACTTCGCAAGACAGACCCCATATAAATGTAAATATGAACCGGCGAGGATCGAACCAGTGCACCTACATGTCTCCTCCGGTCACAAGGTGCACACGAATGCACCAAGCCACCGGGCTTGACTAAATATTTTTTCAGGGCTGAATCGTATCATATGTGAGCCCGTTGTAAGGATGAGGAGTTTACATCGTCTTCCTTACCGTTCCTATTGATCTGTTTTCTCCAAGATCGAACGATCCTTATCATTAGCTTCCTTTTTATGACTGCAACGTTATGGCAGAAAAGCTAAAATGATAAATAAACGAATGTAATATCTACCTGATGGTATCTTCCAGAGTCAAATGAACTTAATACTAATGAGTAGCAATCATGGACTGAGTTTTAAAAAAACTGCTCACGAGTTTTTTGTAAAAGTTCGTGAACCACCTTTTCACTGAATACATAAATATCAAGGCTCTGTTCTTAAGCCTCCTGCTTTACTTGCTTGTCATTGACTCGCATGCTTATCTTTTTTTCACCCTACATTCCATACAGGTACCTTGGAACTTCACACGTTTATTACACGCGATTGTAAAATGCTCAAACTTCAGAAAGCATTCTATCTTCTATCTGCTTGGTCTCTCAGCAATCACATACTGGTTTGAGCTCAAAAAGTTGTTCCACTGTTAAATGATAACAATTTTTGCAATTACACCTTAAATGGTACAAAATTTTTTTCGGTGGACCACTTCTGTAATTTTGAAGTACGTCGCGTGTGATTAAATGATGCTCAAGAACGCAATCTTCCAGAACATCAATAATTTTTTATAAGAAAACTATTCATGTATTTAGTTATCCCAGTATTAGTTATTTTGAGCATTTACAATTTTGGTAATACACCATGGGCACGTTCATTATCAATCGTGAACGTGCTGCAGGCATCTTTGTGCATATTGATCGATGTAGATGAATATAGTGTCAAACAGCTTTTCATGTTAGAATCTTGAAGTATATTGTGTCTGTGCCTTTCTTATGTTTTTCATGAATATTACCCACATTGATTCAAGTCTGATGCAGCATCTGAATCTGATCTCCGTCATACCTTCCTAAGCAAAAAGAATATATGTATGGCACAGTAATTATATTTGTATATACCGGTATTTTTTTTTAATAAAAAAGCT
>MNPL01015888.1:0-15589 GCA_002081605.1 Tropilaelaps mercedesae | reverse complement strand
CACATTTACATTTATATGGGGTCCGTCTTACGAAGTAATGCAAAAACTGCTACCATGGACGTTAAACATTGGCTGATGGTCAGCTTTAAAAAAAATATGGTTATCGATAGATGTATTGCTACTTTCCAGCGATGATTAGCGACTTAAGTTCGAACGATGGGTACACAACAACGGGTCAGGCCTCAGGGCGGCTCGAATTACGTTGAAGGACTGTGTCGACGCTGGATGTCACCTAAGAGTTGTTCAATGTAGCAGACCTAACGGCAGTACGCCGTCTGAGCAGCGTACTAAAAGACATAAGCCGGTTAGCGGTCGACGATATGTCATAGGTAAAATGATCAGCGAGCTTTGTCATCTAAAAAGACGCGATATCATTTGATTCTCAGTAGACCGTAAGAGCAGACTTGTTTATTAAAAACAGGCTAGTTAGTTGACGAATCTAAGATAAACCCCGAGCTCGCAGGTCTCTGCTTCTCCATCTTATATTTTAGATATCTTCTTATAAAGGTGCGTCAAAGCTCACTCTTAATTGTGTTAACAATCAGTTCACTGGAATCTGCTGGTGAGATCATGCATGACACTATGTATGAATGGGACGGGATGGGTCCTAATAAAGTAATAACACGCTGAGTGGGCACATTATGTTGTTCAACAAGTACTGTATTTTTTTGTTGCATATATGTACATATATTCTTAGACTTAAAAGCATTTAACATCTTTACTAGACAGCGGACCAACGAATAAAAATCGTCCAGCCAATGCACCCATAACGACTTCACTAGATGCTGTACATGACGTAGCGATCCCCCAGCTCCTTTGAGAACTGTTTCAACTTCTGCTCGGCTGTCAGCGGCGGGTCGTAGTAGTGCTTGGGGCGAGATCCTTCCTCCAAGCGGACGAACACGTTACTATATCTGGAATATCGCGAACGCCGTTGGAAATGACGGGAAACTTCAGTTAGGTGACAATGATGAGTCTACATCATTCTTTCACATGGCCACCAATATCACTAATCTACAGTCATCCACAAATATGTTTCTACGTACGACATCTACAAAATAATTCACTCAGAATGCGAAGCATCCCGCCGAAATCGTCACAAACGCGGAAGCGGTACTCGCCGTAACCCTACGACAAATCCTTGTCACGCTGTGCGTCCTCATCTAATTCAAGGGTTGGCATCTCCGCACCTCTTCGGCGCACCTATTGGCTCTGCCAGTTCGAGCAGAGCCGATAGCTCGTGACAATGCGCCATAAGGCACAGTTGCTTCTGCACTGGTCGCCGTGGTTATGCTCACCGATATTTAATTTCGCCGAATCTTGCCCTTGAGTGCTTCCGTATGCCCTTCAGGCAATTGCCTGTCGTCGTAAATGCCTCGGCTACCCAGAGGTTCGAGCGGAACTCGATGTTGTGCTCCTTCACGGCGAGGTCCTGTGCCTCCTTCAGGATCTCTTTGAGAATTTTGGCGCCTTTGCGATTGTCGAACTCCATTTGAGCGATAGCATCGTCAATCGTAAGCCCGCGAATTTTCCAAGTGATTGGAAGCATTTTCTTCATGGCATAGTTGACCTGGGAACGATAATGTACGAGGTAACGGTTTACCTGGAAGCGAGTCCACCGTCGACAATCTCACAGTGATTACAATGGTTAGAATGCTGCTTGATATCATGTGAAGATTTGTACGATATATAATATATAAGAAACTCGTTAATACCTGTAACTACAACTTACCGGCTCCTCCGGTGAATGGATGACAGTATTCTTTTTCTCCCACCATGTGGCTTTTGGTAGCACTTCATCGTATATGTTAGCGAAAGTCGGTGAGGTGTGAAAACCTCGCACCACAGACGTCAGGCCTCGTGCCCGAAAAGCGAGCATCCTTAAACTGAAAGCGAAAATTTTTACTTTCTAGGCCAACAGGGCTACAGCTGGCTTTCAGTGCAACGCACAAGCGCGCATCTCGTGCACGCGTACAACCAGTCTACTCGCGGGTGGCTAAAAGGTTGACTCCCAACTAACAAAAGTGAGCAGCGTCATAAAGATAGGCCGCTATGTAGTTGTACGATCGCACGTCGTAATTAAAGCCTACAGAGGCCTGATTGGCGACTGGAGTAAGTGGATAACTAAAAGCACATCCTTACTTCGCCAACAGGTTCCCACTTCTTCCAGAGGAACAGCGCATAGTACAGCAAACATAGCTGTACACACGTTTGTGCTCTCTTGCTTCACTTCTAGATTTAGGCTCAATTACTACTGGCTTGTTTGATAAAAAGCAACAAAAAAACAATTATTTTTTTTAAATGAAAGAAGAACCGCTCTCTACTATACCTTGACACATCACGCGCGCACCAATAATCGAAATGCGATCGTTGAGTCGTGCGCATATGTAGCCACACGAAATCTGCTAATAGCAAGCCCACTTAAATGCAATTCAATCTTTCGTCTTGTTGTCTCTTTTTAATAACGGCGTCAAAAATATTTTTAAGGCTAACAACCAGCCAAAATTCAAGATTTACGGTACCGCTTGTTGCATTACTTAGTAAAACGGACCCCATAAACGTAAACAGTGTTAATAACGGTGTCAGGTAACGTCCAGAGCAGATGGAGATCGAAGTATCGAAGGAACGACCAAATTACAAAGTGGTCACGGGTATCACCTTTTGCCCACGGTTGCATGGTATGAAGAAACAATGAGCGCAAGATATCTTGAAACAATTAGGCTTTTAGGCGCAAACACAGTCTCAGCTGGCCATCAGCATCTAATTAATAGCCGCTTATTCGCACTGTTCAGCAGTGGTCAAATCTTCCAACTTGACTAACACGCTTTGGTGTCCTGGGCAAGACCTTAAGGGCGGGGGATCACTGTAACCAACGTCATCCGCGTCGATCGCTGCGCTTATTTTGTTTCTACCGTTTTGTCGCATTCCGGCAGCCGATGCGGACGCATCTTTCACTCTTCGACACAAATGTCCGTCGCAACACGACTCCGGGTAGTGTCGCTGTGTCAACCAGGAGAACAGCAAAGCGACTCACCGCTATAAGACGAACAGAAGCCGTCCTACCAGATGGGAACTACAGATTCACGGACGTAGTGTTCCTGGTGAGCGCTTCACACGCAGACGAACGAACAACACTGCGAGCGCACGAGGCTAGCCGGGCCGCTCGATGTCAACAGGCTCGCCGATGCAGCCGCGGAAACTCGAATCTAACAGGAGCAGACACACCTGATTACACATCGGTCGACGCTTCCATAGCGCTCTCGAACAGTACTAATGGCCGCTTCTCCAAAGTGTTCTCACTGCCGGGCCACTAGAGAAACACAAAACAATGGCATTGTTCCTAGAAAAATCCCCAATGTACTCAGCGTCGACCGAGTACGGTAACAGCGACATAAATGCCCGCCGTTCGCTCTTCTTTGGCATCATGATACGATGGAGAGCGTGTTGTGATCGGTGTTGGCCAAGTGTCCGGCGGCTGCATCGACTCGCCGGTCCGGCGCCGTCGCATCCTTCGCGAGCTGTTGGGTTTGGTGGCCCCATCGAGTGACACTAAACAGGATCGTACATCGCAGTGAAGCAATTGTGGCGAAGGAGAATCGGGGCCCGTTTTTCAGGGGCAAATCAAAGTGTCGTGTGTGTTGAAGATGCCTCCGTCAGGTACGTAGATGTGGCTCCGTCACAGAGAATCTACCAGTGGCGTTTTGGTGTCAGCAATGGGATACGAAACGCTAGTTTCGTATTGACTATAGCCACCATTTGTCGGATGGGTTGATCTGTGGCCACGATAGATAGGTATGAACGTGTGTGTGTGTGTGTGTGTGTGCCCGTGTGGGTATGTGAGTGTGTGTGTTTATGAAGCTGGCAACGCAGACTGCGTGGATGTGCAATGCTTCCCTGGCAAACGATGCGGCCAATAAGAACAGATGGTCGCTGATTGGGTGGTTGATACCTATGGAATCTCTGGGGAAAATGTGTTCGATTGGCCGTTGCGACTCCGGATCAGGAGATTGAGTTTACGTTAGCGAATAACTCTGTCCGTTTGTTATGACATTATCACGAGATAGCAAGGGGTTGGCCTATTATTGATGGAATTGTTTGCCTGTCGGACGAGAACTCCTGAGATACCAGACCAGAGATTCGTGTCTGGATGTTGCTCTTGTTAATTTTGGTTCGTTGATGTTTTCTTTTCAGTCGAGTATCAACAAGCTCCGCAAAATAACCAGGGCATGGCCGACAGAGGGATGGTTTGTATCGAACCAACTGTGAGATGTGTGTTGCGTTTATTGGTGTGTATAGAAGCAGGCAGGTTTATGTTATCGTCGAAGTGTATGGATAGGTTCGCCTAGCCGGTGATAGTACCGTTCGAACGGCGTTAAGACTCAACTGCGCAGCTCACTATAGGCGGTAGTTACAATTGTTTAGGCACAACGTTCCCTCATCAACGAGACGAGCTTTGGAAATCCTACTCGCATAATACAAACGACGTTTTGAGACAGTTGAGCAATATGATGCCGCAAATTACCACATATTTGATAAAGTTGCTTAGTCAAAAAAGCCCAAACTTCCATGGAACTGGAAAGAAAGTCATTAAGGTTTCCACATTCAGCTCTTCAGTCTTCTCTTTGGGAACTTCATTTCCGTTCTTCTCTTTCGTATCTGTTAATGTCACACCGCGGTGTATCGTTAACAAATATTGTGAAGCGCTCCTTAGCGACGCTCAAACGCGCTGACGTTTAAACGCGTACATCATGATAATCTATTATTTTCTTCAAAAAATCACACCGAGATCTGAAGCCATATTATTGCACTGAGTACAGTGAAACTTCCGGTCATAATAGATGTAACCGACCTTGTGGAAAACACAACATCGCTCGGCTTGTAATTAAATGCCGAAATAAAACGTCTCCATACATTCATATTTTTATTTTTTAGACCTTGGCCTTGCCTTGTGCAGTTCTTCTGAGCCCTTAGTGCCATCTGGGCCTTACGTCTTTTGCACCGAGGTGCGTTACCTCAGGCCGAGTCGAATCTCTGAAACGTTCCGCAACTTCCGAATACACACCTTACCTATGACACATGGACAGTGAATACGCCCGACGGGTATGTAGAAACGAAAAAAAAACTTAAAATGTACCTTTGGTCTCTATTGCCGGTTCTGTTCCGCCACCTTTGAGCAGAAGCGCTCCTTGGCACCAGGCACGTTGCCAAAACAGCCTAAGAAGCCGCGCCTCATCAAGCTTGACCCACGAACCAGCCCGCTGCAATACCTCAACACGATGCGTCCCGGACTCAACTTCCAGGTTGAGCGCACAGGTAAGACGCTATAGCGTTCGCACGGCTCGAGGAGGACCAATTCTTCTCGCCGTCCCTCGCTATTGGTCGGATTTCACTGGTGCGTTTATTCGAGCAGCCGTTTATCATACGGGAGCGCTTACCATTGTCTGGGATTTTTCCTGGTAATCCCCTAGCCATCGCCGATTTGCAGACACGCTTGAGTAAGTGACGCCGACCGCCTTTCACTTTGGCTAGACGTGAGAAAAATAAAGATAATTAATCGTCATTGTTGTTGTTGGTTCGGTTGTTCATTCGTCTGTTGTTCGGTACAAATACCGAACAACAAGTAGGTGGCACGGCTCACGAGCCGAGGTTTTCCGTCACCGTTGTGGTTGACGGATGCATCTACCGTGGCATGGGGAAGAGTAAACAACACGCCAAGCAATACGCCGCCACCGAAGCGCTCAAGGTAAGGGTATGTCTGTGTTCGACGACAACGACGACGCCGACGCGACATTGCCTCATTTCCAAAGCCGTCCAGCGACACTGTCATGCTAGCGCATGAAATTAATGTAGACCGTCGATAGATTGAACTGCACATGTAAGGTCGTGACAGTTCTGTATGATTGTACGAATTACAACGAAATTTTCGTCAATCCCTCCTGCCTGATAGGTGATGTTGAACGACCCGGGGCTGCATTATGTCGATGATTCGCCCAGAGCCAACCCTATTCCTGTGATGGTTCCTGTCGCTGAAGTGGAGCCACCGGACGTCTCCACAACGGCCGCCCCGCCGGTGAGGGTGGGCCGCTCGGAAGGGGTAAGTTCGTCCTCCTGGTGGGTTTTTTTTGAGTCTATCCAGTGAAGCATCTGAATATCACATTCGGCATCATTTGAATCAGTTCAGTGAGCCATAGACACATATATTTAGTTGTCGTATCGATGACGTACATGGGTTTGGCTCATTGGATATTGTATAGGGAATAACGCGGAAGTCATTGTCAACTCGACACAGCGCCGACGGTGCAGTTTTTTTTATTATAGTGCATACTCACAGAGTATGCAGCATAACACAAAACACTTCGAATAGGTCCTGTGCCGACGTCTGGACCAGACTGATAGGTAACATCCACCTCAAACATCCTCGGTTCTCGATTTTGTTCGACGTTATTTTCAAATTAGCCATTCGCCTAAAACGCGAATGTGCATTGGTATGATTTCACACGCAGGAAATATTCCCAGCTGCAGATATCGATTACATCCCTCCGCTGCTCACTCATGACTGCGTGCAAGCACCCTCCAGGAGTTGCCCAGCCTGAACAGTACTAACGATTCGGTTCCTCTATTCTTCTGACAGGGTACAGGGGCCCCGTCGATTATTGGGAAGACGCCTGTGCAGATCCTTAACGAGATGGACACAAGCGCCGTGTACGAGTGCGTCGCAGAGGATCCGATCAATCTGCCGAGAAGGTGAGAACCCGTCGCGTCGGAGAGCGCATTTAGCCGTTATCGTTCCGGTTGTTATCGTCCTATCCACCGAACAGCCGTCGATTATCATCGACGTGACTCTGCTATGGTGAATTGCTATGTTGCCGGTACTCGTGTGTGGGAAATCTTATTTATGGGTCATTGCGAACTCGCGCTGGACGCAGCAAAACGCACGGACGAAATCATGTATGCGTGCGATGCTGGAAGTAAGCCGAGGTCATGGTGGAAATAGCGATTTGTATGCTGAAAAAAATTGCTTCTATTCCAATTCCTGTTAGACTTCATGGGTGCATCTGCAACGACGATGCACCGTCATGGCTTATATAAGGAGTAGGGGAAAACAAAAAAAAAGGCGACGTGAATTTTTTCAACCGGCTAGCAACAATGAAGTGTGTGCGCAGGTGTCGAAATAAAGATTTGCTTTTCCCTGTTTGCTGTTGCATTGCCAACGACGTAGGTTCACGATGATCGTAACCGTGAAGGGTGTCACGTATCGCGCCTTCGGTGCAAACAAGAAACAGGCTAAGCAAGCTGCCGCACGCGCGGCCCTCACGGCTATGGGAACGCCAGTGGAAGGTGAGTATACCCAAATTCTACCAATGTTTCCGAACTACGGTGAGAAACTGGTCATTTCGATTGTTGGCAGCTCACAAAGTGCATATGATGCTATTACCTCCTCCTACCGCGGACCCCTCCCGCTGTCTGGAGATTTCCAGTGTGCCCAATGGGCTTCTACGAGTGCTCCGAACGCTTGCAGGTTCGCTCCAAACACAACTGAATCTGAAGCGAATGTAAAGGCAGTTGGCCATTCGCCCGATAAATCCAATGGACAAACACTCTCTTGATTCTATCTTAACGCTTGTTTGGTGATCATGCTATTCTTGGCTGCAGGCCCGGACGCATCAATAGAAGAAACCCTCACAGATATGCAGGATGGCACGCAATCCGGAAAAGGCAAAAATGGTCCAAATTTTGCCGACCGTCTTGGGACAAAGGTTTTGGACAGATTCGAGGACGTCATGCGCAATCGACCCGACAAGAAACCCTGGAAGGTTATCGCCGGTAAGCACTCGATCTACGACGATTCGAATCTCGCTTTGAGTATGCCTGTCGTACGTAAAGACGGAGACATTGAACGATACTACGTAGCTGAACGCCGTACAATGCGCTTAACACTCATATCTATAATCCGTCCGGCACTGTACAACGTATCCGAGACCTCTGAGGTGTCGCCTTCATGTCACACCAGCGGGACATGTGTGTGCGTGTTCGTGCGTTTGTGTGTGTGTGTGTATACGTGCTTTGGCAGTGGTCAACAGAATGAGTCTTTGCCGTCCGACAAATTCCGGGAAAGCCAAAAGTCCGTTTGGAACTTTGTCCCGGACGTGTTCGGCTGGATTAGGCGCGAATAATACACGACTGCAGCCTCTGCTGGCAGAGCTCACCTCAACGACGTGAGGCGTCTTCATATCGCCGACGGGTGTTGACAATTGTCTAGGGGCGCTGCGTGAAGCTATCGACATCCACGTGGCCCCGGGTGTAGCCACAACTAAGCGGACCTCATGGATTGTTGTAGCTCGGTCTACGTCCTCCTAAAAACGTACCACTGAAATATGCCTCTATCGCATTTCATTGTCGCTTGTCCTCTCTTCCCCAGGTCAGTTGAAAGCGCGTTCTCGACAAGGTCGGTATTAATATTTTGAATGCCACATGGAAGGAGGTGGTTGACAATGTTCAATTAGGATGAATAGTAGGACACGTCAGGATTCGGCAATGACAGTAAAAGTGCATGGTAGTAGGCAGCCATGTCCTGATTCTTGTTAGTCAATATACAGTCGCATATTTTACCAATGGGCTGCTTGCTAATTTCCATAAGGCTTAAGAAAAATGTTCGCAGATGGGCAATTTATCGCCGCTGTGATTACTTCGAAACATGTTTACGATACGGTTCCATTACGTAGATGGCTTTTTTCCTAAAAATGATACAACGCCTGCTTCTGTTCTTTATGTATTCGCCTCTTACCAACAATACAGCGATTAGGTAAGGGCACGCTTTCAGCTTTGACAAAATCAGTCTTCCTTAAGCGCAAGAAGGTTTCCTCTAAGGTCCGCCGTATGATCCTGCGGATGTTCGCCGCGGCCACCTAAAAGTAGCTATCAATACTTATGGCAGAATACTGGGTAAACGATGATGACTATATACGACGGTCAGGCAATGCTTTTGTTGGTACGTTAAAAGTGGCAAGGGAAAAGCATTACCTAGTCGTCTTGAACGCGTTCAAGGCTCTTCTGAGGTAGCGTCTCTTCCAGGTTTCGTCTATCAGTCCAAAGGTGGTCCTTCTGCTTGAGGAAGGGTTTTCTTACTCAACGCTCCAGATACATGAAACGATCTATTCCGCTGGTACGCAAGTGCGAGGCTTTAATAGCGCGAATCGGTGCCAGCAGCATTTTACTTGGATTCAACTTGGTACTGCACAGAGATACGAACTAATTTATACGCTCGGTAAATCGATGTAATTTCCACTTAGTTGTAAATTCCAACTTGATTGTGGTAATGCTTGATTGTAGTAACGTCAGCGCTCTTTATTTTATCGTTATGATTCTAATTAGTCTTACGTGATCATTTTCAAGCATTTACTGTATATTGCTCGGCGGAGGCTTTCATAGATTCTGTACGCTCATATGCATTAATGTATGTGTGTGCGTCTGTATATGTGTGGGTGGGTGTTCGTGTGCGCGTGAGTGTGCGTTCCGTTGGTGATCTTGCTTGCATAGCTGTATGGGAATCTGTACGTACGATTATCCCGAACACCCGATGATTGCTTTGTCTGGTTGGCTGTGCCTTGGCCAAAGGGAGAGTGTGTGTCGTTCCGGTCGCGTCGTGCGGCGATCTCTGACCCCCTCCACCTTCCACATCTTGGGCGTCTCCTCGGCCACGGCAGGGCGACAGACAGAGCAAGCGAACAGCAAACCGAAACAAAAAAAGCTGGCGATATTTTCGCAGGCACCGGAGGCCGCCCGCATAACGGCGCCTTCGCGACGGGCCCCCGTGGACAGCAGCACGCCCAGTACCACCAGACGACGCAGTACAAGCCAGCGTCCTATTCCCAGCGGCCGTCACCCCAACAGCAGCTTTCGCAACCCCACTATCGGCCAGTCGTCAAAAGATCGTCGGGTCTCTACGCTGTCAAATTCGTACCCGCCGCCAACGGTCAGACCCGAACGAGTTGGCCGGCCAACGGCACCAGCAACGGCCTCGGCGGCAGCTTCAGCGGGGGCGGCGCGCCGGACGCCGGCCTTGTCAACGGTACGGCGCGCTACCAGAGCGGCGGCCGGACGCCGTACCAGTCGCACGTCGGCCACAGCGACTCGAGTACGTGGTACGGGTACGAACGTTACCGACCGCCCGGCCGAGGGCCTACCGTGCCGGGCGCCGTCATCCAGCTCTCGCCCGTTAGAGCTGGCGGGAGCGGGGGCGGCGGCGGGGGTCACGCCGCTAAGGCCGTGTCATTCGCCCAGAGTGTCTCGTCCTCGCAGCCGCAGTGGGCGCGAGGTTGGGCAGAATCGGCGGACTGGCAGTATCACAGTTCGGGTTACTACGGCAATGGTGACGCGATCGGACAAGACGTGTCGACGAGCCACTACAACACCGGCTGGGAGTTCGGCTATGGCCAAGACGGCGGCAGTTACAGGGGCTACAGCTCAGCGGTGGCCCCTTCGCAGGTGGTGGTGGCCGGGGCGCCCCAGCAGTACGCCCAGGGGGGCGACGGCCGAAGCGTGAGCGAACACAATTTGTGGGGCGGCCGCTACTAGCGCTGGAGGGCGTTCGCGTTCGAGCGTGTCGAGTACGTGACCGTCGTGGACGGAGACGACGCGTTCAGATTGGTGCTGGATGATTGCAGTGGCGAACCACCAGAACATGCGATGCGGAGATGTCACCGCGGTACGACGTCGTCGATTCGATGACCACTCAGCGAACGAGCCGCCGGAAGGAGGGCGGCAAATCCCCCCTCTGGAGGGGGGGGGCATTGACTTGGCAATATGCTACATGTAGAACACGTGACTGGACATCATGGCCACGACTGCTAGAACGCGTCGACCGATACGTAGATATATATATATATATATATATATACATACATATATATATATATATATATATATATATGTAGGCATAAGTGTATTTATTACAGAGATGCTTAGCGAAGAGCGTTATACGCCGTACGACGCAAGACATCGTCCGCAAGTGACGGTGATGATGTATATACAGTATACGAGAAACGAACACAGCGCTGGCAGGAACGAGAACGAATGGATCTAGCTGTCTTGCCCGCGTGGACTGCCGTTAGGGCGGAGTCGGCTATGAGTGATGTAACGATGTAATCGACCTAACACCGATGTGTACTAGCAACTTCTCGCAATTGGTAACAGCCATGTGTGATATGTGTACGTTAACGCGAATGTCCGACGGATCCCGGGGTAGCGGTGTTGTGTGGCCGTCGCTTCGGTAGAGCGCGTGTAGGCCTGCGAGATTGCCTGTGTATTTGCACCGTCGTCGTCGGCCGGCGGCGATGACGGCGAACTCAGCGCATGTAGACGGAGAAAGAACGACACAGAAGTAGAGAGATAGAAAGGGCAAGCGAGACAGAGAGAGAGGGAGGGAGTCGATGTAGAGACAGGGGCGGTGGGCGGCGCTTCAGCTCATGCACGCGGTTTTCTGCCGACAGGTGTCAGTGGACGCTACTGGCGTTAATTGTTAATGTCGTAGTGGGTGCGCGAAAAGGCGAAGCGACCGTTGAGGTCATTCCCAATAACGCGATTTAGTGCGGCCGTCAGTTATGTTCTGTGACAACCGCCGCCTGCAAACCCGCCCGGATAATAACATCGGCCCACCGCTGTACTAATACGAAACAGAAAAACAGAGGCACAACTCACGCGTAGTCCTACATAGGATGAAGTTACGTAGTTGATTCTAACTTGCTTTTTGTACATCAAACCTATTTCTCACGTTGCACTGAACACGGATCACAGCAGAGTATACAGAAAACGAAAAGAAATACGAAACACAACCTAGGCAACAATAAATAGTGTACATGCAATGACTGGGCATGTGAGATGTCGAGAGGTGACTGTATTGCTATAAGGCAATAAAATTAAATTCAGAGATGAACCCAATTGAACGTCGGTGTATGTATTTGTAGCTGTAGCGTCGTTTTTAGTGTTAGATCTGTTTCTAGGATAACTCGTTCAGCAAAAGGGCGTACTCGGAGTTTGTTGGTCTGCCACCTTGGTACATTACAATTACGGCTTCGACAAACGGCTACAGTGAGGGCGGCTCTTGTTGATTGGCATTCGACGGCACGGCGTCAATTCTATGGTTACTAGAACGCACAGAGAAAATGATTAGTCTGTCCAAAGAGGGATACATTCATTCACATAGTTTTGTCTGCCTGCCTGTTAGCAGGTTTTGAGTTCTCAAATCTATCCTCTTCGTCGTAATGCTTACGCACGCGTGTGACGACCACATTGCCATTTAAATTTTGTCAGGCTGGGCTGTTCGCTAGCCCGGAAAATATGCGTGAAACGCAAACGCAGAATAAAACAAGATTGCGTACACTAGACAATACAGTCCTACTGTGCCTTTGTGCCCCAGCCATCCGTTGACAGCACAGCTAGAATGGGTTGCTTTCACATAAATACTAGAATCTAAAACAAGTCCCTTGAGCATGAGGCCGTAATCTGTCTTGGGCGTCACAGGCTGACGACGGCTCCAGGCAGTTAAAGCTTCTCCCAGTTTCGTTCACTCACAAACCCGAGCACCAGCTTCGACGCTGGCCGTTATTAGAAAACAAGCCATACGACGAGAACAACCCTGGTAGCACCATGATCGAGCCTCAACAAGTAATTGCATTGTACACGCTGGTTGTGCGCAATCGTTTTTCTCTCCGCCAAACTACGACGAAGCGAAGCGAATCTTTTACGGGCGATAACAGATCGATGGAAGCAGCCCCATCTAGCCCATCACCTCGACTCTTGCTCCAGCCGCGAGCGTCACGCGATGGACAGCATTATCTCTTCTGTCGAACATGACACTCCAGTTGCCTAGTTCCGTTTGCTTCTTCACATGGCGCGTCGGCTGATCCGTGCCGCGAACGTGCTTTTAGTATAGAGGAACGCTACGCTCCGAGGTATTCTGGCGTGTCGAGACAAAACCTAGGTAGACCAATCAGGTCAACGAAGTCGCAATGCAGAGCCGGGAAGAGTTCCCGCTGCTGAAGGGCGATGTCTACTTCAGAGTGGCAAACCAGCGGGCCAGGCAATCGGCGAGCTTCAAGTACGTCCTTTTGCATCGAGTTATCTGCTCCGCACATCCCGATATAAACGTAAGTAGTGGTTTTATGCTCTTTCCAATCAAGTGTTTACGCAATATGAATGTCTATGGCTGACCACGAAGCGACGCGAGTAATGACCTCTCTCACACTGTGATGTATAGCGGTGATCAACGGTTGGTTGATGTGGCGGCAGCTTGAGTCGCTCACGTGTGGAATATCCTAGTCGTTTATACGTGTTAACAGTAAGGAACTTATTGTTGCGGAACTCCGCCCACCGGCAGACGCTTGCTGGATGATATGTGACCTGCATATTGACTCTGCGCAAAAAACAGAGACCGAGGTGCATATAGTTAGAATGTCTATCTATATAAAATATATCGCTTGTGTAGAATGCGCTGCGGTGATAGAACGTTTGGCTAATCGATATCTTACCAAGGCTATTTACCATTAGCCATGTGAACGAAGGGAGTCGCACATAACGTACGGGATTATCGCGGAGGGCCCAGATTGGCGGCCATCTAATGTCGACTAACGATTGTAACCTGCATGTGTGCACCAGGGTGTCAGCCAACTCGTACAGTGAGCCCTTCTGACGATCTTCCCGTTCATTGTCAAGCGAAAACATCCTATCTGCTTTGATGAAGATTCAACTTCACCAGGGGAACGACACGTGGTCGGGCGTCTTTTCGCGAAGATCTATAAGGTACAACCTCGCCCGAGCTTTGGGGGAACGACACTCTGGGTGTCATTCTTTCAAAGCTCCCCCGGAAAGGAGCTTCATCATCGACGTATGCTATAGTCACAAGTGGAGTGCAATCAGTTCCTCATAGACGTCAAAGCGCTGCCGTGATGTCCACGGACTGTCTGTCCACCGTCAAACCGTGTTACTCGTTAATTCTTGTTAACGCTTTAACTGTTAGGCTTTATTACAGCCATCCGTAACCGCATGCGCTGTCGCTCCAAGCTAACCGCTTCTCATTTACGTATTCATCTCTACGGCAAACCTTGAAGTCACCTTCTTGGTCACCCAGGTACGGCTGGGTGACCGTGCCTGGGTGACCGAGGAAATGAGAGAGTAAACTGTATCACTCTGTTGCGTCTTCAGGCGAATAAGTCGAGTTGCCCCTGTCACTGGTCCACGTTAACTGTTACTCGACGTCTTGTCGAAGTCCCTCCCTTTCTGTCCGTTCGACGTCGGACGCTTCGAGAAAGTCCTGGCGCTGTCCGTGTTTACGCTTACATGTGGGTTTTCTCGTGTAAACCAGGTCTGGCTATGACGTGGACGAGTTCGCCGGACGCCGACCCGGAAGTGCTGATTGTCACGACAGGGACAAAATGCCTAAGCGGTAAGAATCTCGCCCTGGAGGGATCTGCTCTGTTCGACTGTCACGGAGAGGTCCTGGCCCGGAGGTGCTTCAAGCTTTTCTGCTATCGACAACTTGATATGATGGCTGACCCACAGGCCGTGAGTGTGCTTTCATACACGTTTTCACTTCATTGCCCCACGCGAGGGTAATAATACCCGACCACCTGTTAACAGTATTGTAGCAATGGGTAGAACTATGTACAGACCTTGCGCGTGTTTGATAAATGAGAAAAAAATACCCATTTTAGACGACTCTCAGCTGGCGTCTTTTGTGGATCGCCGCTGGGAGCCAATTAGAAGCGCTGAAATAGATTACTGCATCATAGGCTATAACACGAGAAGCGACCTGGCCAAGGGGAGGATGTTGAAGAGTGCAGATACTGATCGGGGTACGCTGCCCTTGGAGAATCGGTGCTGCGTAGAGTCGAAGGTATTAATTGCGTTCGCATTGTGCCACCTCTCACAGGACAAAAATGCTCTTATACTTGAGCCTGACGTAGAGACTGGGAAGCTGGCCCTAAAATCGGGAGTACAGTTGCACTTGTTTATCAACACATCTCCATGTGGAGATGGCCGTATTTTCGCCCCCAACGAGCGGGCCTGCGCAGAGCTCACGGACAGAAACGCCGGCCGGACGTCGCGTGGGGTGCTCCGCACTAAAATCGAGGGCGGCGAAGGTGAGTTGGCAAATGGAGTTCCGCCTGACGGCATGGCCAGGTCAATCGACGCACCGACAGGTCGCAACTGAGCGCTTCGTTTTCATAGACGCCTCATACGCATATCGCGATTTCGTGTTGATTTTTCGCGCGTCCATTGACACTGATTGTTGACGTATGTCGTAGGGACGATACCGCTTCCAGCATCGTTCATTGTTCAGACCTTCGACGGAATCCTGAACGGAGACCAGCGGCTGCTCACACATTCGTGCTCCGACAAACTACTCCGCTGGAACGTGCTAGGCCTTCAAGGCGCCTTGCTCTCGCACTTTATGCATCCGGTGAGTAGGGTTTGCGGGTCTGAACCGGAGGGGCATCGCTGATGCAGCTCTAGGGGAAAAACCAATGACAGGGCTTTTTGTCCGTATGCATAGAGAATATATATATATATATATATATATATATATATATAT